>JAECUM010016018.1:0-16217 GCA_016617855.1 Megalonaias nervosa | reverse complement strand
TATATATATATATATATATATATATATAGTTATATAGTTATATATAGTTATATATAGTTATATATATATATATATATATATATATATATATATATATATATATATATATATATATATATATATATATATATATATATATATATAAGAAAAATGAAAAAGTTAATCTTTATGTTATCGTAAGTTTTTGACCGCCTAAAATATCAAGACAATACAAGAGATTTCGCATAAGCAGTGATGATACGTCTATTACAGGGAAAAAAGTTCCCATATTGTGGTTTCTAATATTTACTTGAGACTATCTAATAGAAAGTTCTGCGCAGTTTCAAAGACACCGCAGAAACCATTGCAATTAGGCGATGAACTATTTTTGATTAAATCTTCATTCTGAGAAGGGCAACGTCGTCGCAAATTATTATGTAAAATTACGCCAATTACTTTGAAAACATGCCGAATTTGTATAAATATAGCTAAATTTGATTTTATGTCGAAGAAGAAAACAGGAGATAAAACATTATGGTAAATAAGAAAACAAATCCTAATGGTCTGTCACGCCAATGGATAAAATCGAAATTGGCTGAATTACAACAACTTCATTATGATGTTGTGCTGTATGTGATATTCTGAAAGATAACGCGTAGAAACATCAAAGGTAGGGCATGTACGTTGCAATTGTTATGTGCATTTTCACTAAAAAGAACGAACGCCGGCAAATTATCCGTAAAACATACATAAAGAAAATTGTGTCATATAAACCAATTATTGCATGTTTTTGTATTTAATATTACCCTGAATTGCACGCCATAGACTGTTGAAAAAACTGTGTAATGGAAGATCGAACTTGCTTAACTTACAGGAAAGATTAATTGCACCTATTTCGAGTTGTTTGTACTTCTCTTGTTATTATTTGGATGCAATTATTTTGTGCTTCGCAACACCTTATGCCAGGGAAAATTTGGTCTAATATAAAGACATGAAGTGATATAAAATTATTACATTTTCTACCTCACACCTTTGCAAGCGCAGGTTACATTTTGATGGAATTAACCAATGCGTTTCAGCTTTCTTTGTCGCTCTTCTCTTTTTGATATGTCTCCTTCATTCTCATACTATTAGAAGAACATATATCAATTCATACTTTCAGCTCAACTTCTGCGTGATAACTTACTTTGTTAGTTTTTCTGCCTATTTCCGTCACTCATTTAGTTCTACACATATGCAACAGCAAATGTGCAGTCAAACAGATAAATACTCCATTCACGCGCACTTGTTTACATTCGTTTGCAAATTTACATTCACGTGGAAACTTTTATACGTATATAGATATTATGCAGTTATGAACGAATTTGCACACATATATACATTTGTATGGTCTGTAAAAAAGCATCATCTCCGGAGTAAATTTAAAACAAATTTGTACATGTATAGATTTTCACGGTATTTAAAGTCATGCCTGTTAATGTGTATATATATATATATATATATATATATATATATATATATATATATATATGGCAAGGAGGAATAGTATATATATATATATATATATATATATATATATATATATATGTATATATATAAGTATATATATATACACACGTGTGCATTGTAATACCTTTATTATAAAACTGTAGTCAATAAATTATGTAGAGACATTTTCTAATAATAGGTAAGTGCTAAGTTCAGTTTGGAAGACAAATCTGCTTGTAACTAGGTTACAGTGGCATTTTTTGTGGCATTTTTTTACATGTACGCATTTTATATATACATTTTCTCGGAAATCGTTTTATTATTTAGCTATTATTGTTCGTTTCTAAGACAAATTGCCAAGTCTGTGCTTAATGCACAAAACTCATGTGCGGAAAAAAATGTATTTGGTGTCAGAACATTTAATAAATGGTTAACCTCATCTTCCAGCTTCACCTCCAGATATCGATCCAATCAAGTGTAAGTTTTTTGCGAGATCTACTTCAATATAAGCATTAAGGTTTTAGACGTTCTTAAATATCGCGCGTGCCCTCTGTCACACGAGATCTTCGTAAAGGTTGGGCAAATTGCATCACTTTCGTAAAGGTTGGGCAAATTGCATCACTGTTGTCATCATATTGTATTTTTGTACCATATCCCATTTATGTATTGTTCTCACTTTGACATGTATCAGACTTCGTTTTCCCCTCGGAAAACGTAACATTTTTTTCCACATCAAAGTAAAAAAAATAATTTGTAACTTCTATTTTTTAAAATAATTTTTATTCTAATTCTTTCCTGCTTTTTGGCAAAAAATCCCGAACATGATAGTCATATAAATTTACTATATTTAGATTATTAAATTTTACTCAAGGCTTAAACGTCTTACTCTAAATATACAAAAACGCAGTTTTCTAATTGGTCAGAATAGATTCAAGAAAGATCTGGAGTTGAGTAAAGTTTTATGACTGATGGGCAAGACTCATTTGTTATGATACTTTGTTCTACCCAAAATCTTACAAAAAAAAACAACAACAAAAAAAAAAAATTCTGAACAATCAAAAGCTATACTTTCAATTTCAAGTAATATTCCATGTCTGGGGTAACATTTATTGAGCGAAAATGTTGGGTGATGTTTTAGGACGGAGAGGCCATGACGCTGTGGGGAACGAACTCAATAACTTACACTAAAATCATAAACGAAGAAAAACCCACAAACATGATATCCATCTTGACATCCATGTCAGTGTCTTGCAAACTGGCTAGTACATGCGTGTAAAGTGGAATATGTGCAAATATGCTAACCGTGTGCAGGTTTTGTTTTTACGAGAACTGTGTAATAGTGAAAGAAGGTCGAATGCATTTATCTATCTGATGGCTAGGGTAATTGACCCTACGACTACCCCACCCACCTATCTGCCATTCCTAAGAAATGACCAATCACATGTCAGAATTGATTCCTGAAGAGGTCATATAAGTACAATTACGACTCTATGGTCTTAAACTAAGTAACAGAAAAGTGTGAAAACCACCATGTTTTGTAAAATTCAACAAATAATTTACTTCCCTAGAATACAAAGTGAAAATTTATAAAGAACTTAATACTGTTGTGAATTAAATTCCAAATAGTCCTAAAAGTTCAATCACAAGTCGAAGAGAAAAAAGCATTCCGAATGAGTCCAGTGGTGCTCCGAATGGATTCGAACCTTGAATATGCTGATGTACCAATAGTCTGCAATAGTGTTGATGTGCTAACAGTCTTGATGTATCACAATGATATAGTCCAAAATGACTTTTACTGATTTCACAATAATCCCAAAATAGTGATTTAGTCCGAAAGGTATCAGTGATCACTTTGCAATTCCAAAGAATAATTTGTATAAATAAATCTTCTCAAATATGAAGTGAAACGCAACTTAAATTGATTCCACTACGACCGATGCTAAGATATGGAATAAATAATTATGAAGTAAACAACGATTATTTAAAAAAGCGAAGAAACAATAACAGAGCCAGGATAAGAGTCTTTTTTCCATCAAATTCGTAAACAACTTGTTTCTAGAAAATTCTTAATTTCTAAAGAAAATCTTGACCTTGAACTCAACATCTGTAAATATGTTTATCTCCAAGTAATAATGGTCTTAAAATGTAATCTAAAATCATAGACAAGAATTAGCAATGCAGTATGTTGTTTAGAAACAAAGACATTGGTCAGGTAGGCCCCACTCCTACCCTCAGCTATGGACAAAAGTCAATCACACAATGCAAATTAAATATTTATAGCATACATTCATGGACAAAGGCCAATACACAATACAAATTAAATATACATAACATCTCCCCTCATAAAGAAAAAGAAAGATTTATTCAATAAAGCTTTCTTTTACATATTAGTCAAATATACATATGATACTATAGTAATACAAACTGCATGGGTAGATGTCTTATGAATGACACAACATATATATAAATCAATATAGTAGTTCCATACATGTGAAAGTACATACGCGATTAGATTATATTTTCCCTTGATGTGCCAAATATCAATGTTGTATTCCTATTATATCAACACTCTACTATAACAATCTCTGATCTTTGTTTTTCATTTTGCCATTGAAGGGCGCTCAGTGGGGTTATGATGAACCTCTTGATGATGAGCTCCCCGATTTATTATTTATGCTTTAAAGAGGAAAAAAAAAAGCATTTTCAGCGAGAAAATAAACAATATGTCCAGCACACTTGATTAACCAATCAATCTCGCCACAAGCAATTCCAAGCAATGCCGATGCTGATTTTCTGGCTACAGCAAACGAACAAATAATCAGTACAATTTTTCAGTCCATTTTGCTTTTGTCAGAATAATTCAGTTTGAGTAGGATACCGAGATGGTGGATCTCCACTACAGTATTAGTCACATTTTACTAACATTCTCTGTATGTAGATAAACTCTCGATATTGTCATTGCTATCGCTGTAGCTATAGTAGCTATTGATATACAAATGTGTTTGAATAATAGCCTTTATCTTAAAGGAAGAATCCTTCTTAATTTTTTTAAACTATTTCCATGTTAGACGTAAATAATTTCCAGATCTTTTGATATTATCAATTAGTTTTTACCTCATTTAAGTTGGTCTAGTTCGTTTTATTTTGCATTTATTTTGATGGCATTTGTTTGATTCTCAATTTCTTCGTCATGACTTTTTATCTGTTTGTCATGGTCTTGGAATTCTATTATTATGAATCCCACTTGAAGCATGCAGTTCTCTTACTTCTTGTTTGGAAATCCCTTCAGATAATTAGAAGATAACCTTACAACAATTTATTTTTGAACTGCTGGTAAATGTTGTGATTTTTTTTTTTCATCAAGCAGATAATTTATTTCAGTTTCGAATTGTCTCAAATCATTGCTAGTCTATGGATTTGCACGACTAATATCATGCATCTCGATTTCCTCGGGTGCTTTAATTGGTTGCCTTTACACAACAACCATTGGTTAAATCTGATATTTACGTTGAGTTTCCTATGCATATCTTAGTCGTTCATTATAGCTTACCCGATATTGTTACATTAAGGTGGAAGTGTTAATATTTTGTCTGTGTGATAAAGCCTCACAATGTATTTTATTCATACAACTCGATCCTCCAGTCTGGTCTCTCTAATCACTTAGGTGATGAAATTTTGTTCCACAATTTTCAGAGATCTTTACATTGAAAAATATTACCGAATCTTCCTCCTAATGTGATATGTATTTCGGCATTAATGTCTCTTTGCATACATTTTTGCATACTGGCTTTAAAATTCAGCGTGTACTGAATTTTTTAATAGTTCCTTGGATTTAATTTCGCTTTCTTTGGTGTCTTGAACACTTTGCTATTTCTAAACGACAATAAAGATGTACAGTAACATCAACTTCTGTCTGGATTTGTGCATCGACCATATCGTAATGTTCATATGCAGGATTTTCAGTTCTTTCAGTGCAAATCGTCACCATTTTCATTCACGTCGTCTGTTATTGAAATCGCGAATAATCAGATAAGTCACATCTATCTCAATAATTAGAATTCACATCAATGACGTTTTGCGATAAATAAGCAAACAATAGCCAGTAACTATAGGCAGAATAGTGTTTTAACGCAGCAATTGCAAATAAAACATACAAAGAGATAACCGGTAAATATTTGGTCAAAGGCAAGATATAAAATGAAGGTGAAACAAATCAAAACATGAATTCATTATCAATGTTAGAGCTGCAAAAAAAATCAAATCATTCTCAGATGTTGTAATTTATACCGTGTAATCACTGATTAGCTGATTTGTTTGATTGACAACTTGGAATGTTTAAAAATTTAACTCATAGAAAACTTATTGACATCATTCAAAATTAAATACTTTCACTGGATTATTGACTTAATCTAGGTTTGCCTCTTTTTGCACTGAGTGCCATTTTGATAACTTTGCAACATTTAAATTCAGCAAGACAGTAATCATGAAATGGAAAATGTCGAAAAAATGTTTGAGAAATAACATAGTGTAGCATCTATCTGCAAAGCAGAACGTGTACAGGATGTTTTATTGTTTCTGCAATAAATGCCGTTACAAGAGTAGCTGATTATCATGCAGGGAAACTAGAATAGATATTACTGCTCAATATCTCCTCAATGGTGACGTTAGTGATGTTAAATTATTCAGCTTTTCATTTTCATATTCTATCACTTTCCTCAGCTTTCGTTTTTGATCTGTTTTCAATGCATATCATGTATCTAGTAATTGGCCAGTATAAACATTATCTTTCTTGATCAGGATGAAACAAATTGAAATGTGCAAATGGAATAACTTTATCACTGTGAAAGTCAACATCACTCGTACCTTCAGGGTTGTGTATGATACGATAATTTCCATCAATACTTGTAGAATTCTAATTCAAGTCAAATTTAATATTTTGTTGTTTTAATCACGGTGATACCTTGCTTTGTGTATTTTCTCAGGTACTCTTTGCTGTTTTATCAACTCTTGATATTCTCATGTACTAATTGTTTTCATCGTTGTATTTTTTTCTACATTTCCTATACTAATTATCACCCCTGTAAAACTGTTATATAATTTTCTTTTTGATACTTTCAGTATTTCTTGAAGTCTGTCTGTTTTATTTATCCAATTACGTTTCAAATATTTGGCATTACTGGTACGTAACATTGTAAGTTATGTTGCAAGTAACCATCCTAACATTTAACTCTATAACTTTCCGTTACAAATAAATGGAATATAGCGAAGACAAAAAAGCGGGACGAAAACAATGTTTGTGTCTGTTAAGCTAACAACACGAAGGACAAAAGATGCACTTTATATTGAACTTTGAAGACATCTTAGAAAACATTAACAGGACTTCAAAAAATGCGAAAGTATGACGTTTATAGCAAGAGGATGAGTCAACAAAGTCTCAAGATGATGAAATCACGCTATGTAAAAGAAAGGAAACAAACTAAAACAATACAATATAGTATTTGATAGGTGGTGTCGTGAACGCTTTATTCATCTTGTTCGTTCGGACAAAAGTACTTTACAGATTCTTCGGCTCTATGGTGCAAAAGTTGTCAGATATAACAGTTTATAATCAAAAACAGGCACTTCAACACTATTCAAACATGTAAGTATCTTCGAAGCTGTGTTGCAGAGGCAAAGCAACCAGAGCGTCAGCCTGTACGAAGTACAACCCAATACCAGAAATGATTTGCGTATCCGAAGAATAAGTCTGCTAAAAACAGTCTAGATGTAAAGCCTTGGTTCAATTTTTACAGTAACTAATAACAAGATTTTGAGCGGATCGAGAAACATTATCAGCTTTGTTTACCATGCAGTACAACAATCTTCTCTCGCAGTTGCATGCTTCTTGCATTTGACAATGTTGTTTAAGATGTCAAAAGGTCCACGATTAAATATGGATTTTTAAGAAATTTATAGGCTGGTCATTCCATTCTCACGTATTTCATAATCGACTGCTTGATAACCCATGGAGTCGCGTGTGTTTAAAGTGTTCACAAATTAGTCATAAATGTAACATCATATACATGGAAGGTACGAATTATCCGGAGATTAAAACAATATTTCCCCTAAAATATAAAAATTTTAAAAATACTTTCACAAATTGAGAGAAATCATTCAAAAGTAAAAAGAATACATTTTTTATAAACAAAAATTAGTAAATTATACAAATTTAACAAGGACTGAAAAATGACCTCACAAATTAAAAAAAATTGCAATTTTTACAAATTGTTAAACAAAAGTTTACAATTTCAATAATTTTTACAGATTATGAAAGATATGTATACAGAAGTAAAATGTTCACTTTATTATCAGTGATCAACATTCACACTTACTTATCAACGAAAAGGGTAGAGTGACCAACATCCAGTCATCTTCTACCCAACATACTACATTTACTACCCAGAATCTATATTTACTATCCAAATCAAAATATCATGGGCAATTGGGTATTCATTTTGGCTTGAAACCGCATTTTGATAAAACTTACATAATTACAAATTTGATCCATTTGGCCACCGTTGAAAATCCATTCTTGATTAACACAACCTTGACCAAAGTTTTTATTATTGGTCGTCTAGATCCAAAAGTTTATATAATTTTATTTGGAATTATATTTATTTACACTATGTACCCAAAACTTCATTCTAAATGTATGAGGGTGATGAAACTTTAAAAAGTATTTTTTAAAACTCTAATTAATGGTGTGGCCTACACAGAAGGGGAGGGGGTAGAGATAGCCTATTCAGACAACTGGGCAGAATTTGGTCAAAAGTATGTCTGTGTTGTTTCAGATAGTTCCTTGGCCTCTTGGCTACTCCAACCGGCCATGTCCTCCCTCTCCGCGCCCGGGCATGTTGTTCGGGAACATGCAATACAGACAAAGTCGAGTGCATGGCTCTTTTTCCCATTAGACATTCAAGGGCAGCGAGAAACACGCCCGAAAAAGCCCAACACCAGTGTTCGCAAGCTGGACTGGGTGTCGTCAGCTGGTTGGACATTTCTCACACAAGACGACAAATTAAGAAGCATGCGGTTCATAAATAAACGCGTCGGGAGCGTGACACTTTTTCCCTTCCGTAATACACGTTAAGAAGCCTGCGGTACAAGCAATAACCACTCGTACAAGGCCGATTTGCCGTACGTGAGTATAATCAATGATCTGTCTGTCTTTCAGTCGTGTCGTGGTTAGGCCTGAATATAGCATCAGAGTGGAGCCTATCGGTTCAAGCACAGCGCCCCCCCCCCCATTGCTTATTTGGAAAGGAAATGCAAACAACCCAAACTAGAGGAGCAGACGCCCACCCCATCCCCACCCCGAAAACCGGGCCAGGGAGGAAATCAACAGGGACAACAGAGGGAGCGAACATCACAGACCCGACCGTCACCTAGTTCTTCACCCTTTTAGACCCAGCCATCCAGATCTCCACCTCCAAAACCGACAGCCTTTTCAGCATCAACGACTACAATGGAGTATCAATTTACCTTGCCAGTCCGCCAAAATGTTCATAGCGAGTTCAAGTCCTGAGGGGGCTCACAAGCTATCTTGTGATCTAGTAGCATTAGCAACATATTTACTGGAAAATGTTATTGACAATATTTCTAAATCTTTCCTACCTGAATATAATATTCTTTCAGATAGAGAGTTAAAGAAAGGCCTGAACTACAACACATAAGGATATATTCATGAAATAACAATTTTCGATTACGATAATCAGGTCAAAGTTATAACATATTACAGGCGATCTGTGTGAAGAACGAACATCCTGACAAACTAGAATATAACATATTGCTAGAAAAGGACAACATAACAAAATGTCTTCTTGTAAAGTTAGGCATACTTATTAATTATCAGATTTTCTACTATTCTTTCAGTACATTTTTTAAAAAAAAATTTAAATAAAGCTTTTGTTATGTATTTGCACCTGTTACATTTATATCGTACATGTATAATAATCATATAAGAATAAAACCAGTATTTTATATCTACAATAATAATTTCATTATGTTTAAGAAAACAGATATTGAAGTTAAATAAATAAATAAACACTGTATACCAAATTGCCTGAATGAACGAAGGAAATGTTTTACGTTTTTTTAGGCCGCGTTAACATGTCTCCTCAGTTGGACGGATAAAACATTTCAAAAGGGTATCATTGATAAACCAGTAAATTTAAATTATAACAGATCCAAACAAAATGATCATTTATCATAATCTCTTAAAAAGAAGAAAATAATAATGGCACATCGAAATAACCAACAACATGTACGTTGACGGGATATATTTGCATCCGCTTTGACCTTTGTTCGCTAATTAGTGTGACCCGTTTTATATATGAATAGGATTAGGGACAATCCAGAATTTAAAAATAGGGTGATGTTTTGTCAACTTGACACCAGTTACAAGTGAATGCTCAATTTTGAAAATTGTAATAAAATCAGCAATAATGAAACATGATGCAGGATTCCAGTATTCCAAATTTAATATTTCAAAGAAAAACAAATCAAGGTAATAAAAGTACAAAAATAAACAATATATACAATTTGAACATAAGCATACATTTAGCATAAAATTGTATTCATAATTTTCACAAGCACAACAAATACAATCATTATTTAAACAGTCTGGTGTATTTATATATGAAATATGATTATAACTACTGCATTATTTCCAACGCAGACATTTTCCACGTTAGTGTTTGGTTTTAGATTTTTTAAAATCGCACTTGAATCCTTTCATAATAACGACAGTCTGCATCGCATGCGCCACAAGCAAAACTGCTAACCATTTTTGCTGATAAATATTTTATGATTTTCTGCTTAATTTTTTAAATTCCTCTGCAATATAATACGAGAGTAATAAAACGTGGTCTCATCTTTGTGAGCAAAGATGGTGAATAGCAACGCGTAACTACGCGGTGAAATCGATACCTAGTTTTGATTGGTCAATGTACCCAGTTTGATTGACAGGTCGGAACTGTCCATTGTATTCTCGGAAATAGATGTATACCTTGTACAAAAAATTCTAAAACGTTTAGTTAGGAACTTTACAACTAATGAGAGTGACCCTAATTAAAATATGTGGCTTACACACATTTGGCTATAGGGAACAGTCGTAATAGAATACCGGGCAGAATATGGTTTTCCAAATGTTCCAGTTGAGTTTAGGGTCCTCCAGCCGGATGTTTCCTTCTTTGCATCTCCCAGACGTTTTTATTCCTGCAGTGTGAGATGCCCATAAAGAAAAGTCCAAGACCAGTGCTATGATGCACGCTGGATGTCGTCAGGTGGGTGGCCATTCCTCACATGAGACGATTAAAGTAACTTTCAATCCCCGAATGAACACTCCGTGAATGACTAGTATGCGCAGCTTGCTGGGTGATGGCTTAGTTCCAACCCAGCAAGAAAAAATTAATTAAAATTTAATTAAGCAGCGTGCGTTACATGCGTAAAAGCTTACGGGAGTGTGGCTCTCTTTCCCTCTCATAAGATAAATTAATAAACCAACAGTGCTGGTATTAACGACTCGCATACAGTCTAATTTCGGTCGGTCGATCAGTCGTGTCGTGGTCTTCGGATAGGAGATTACCACGCAACAAGTAGCAGAAACTCATTTCGAGATGGAATCGATGATCCCCGTGAAGCCCCGAATGCAATTAAAGGCCTAGATCTTAACGCTGCATCAGGGAGGAGCCACCGTATCCAAGCAAAAAAGACAACTCTTTAACGTATCTGAGAAGATAAATATTCTTCTCTTCATTTGGGACAAATAGCCAAAATATGCTCCCCCAGAAGACTTCGAGAGGACAAGTATCGGCATTTAGTGTGCATACAATGTAGATTTAGCCCCGGAATGACCAATCCGTCGAGACCCAATATGAAGACAGGGCACAACTTCCAACATCACCCACACCACCAACTCCACCTCCAGCTACTCGGTCGGAAACTAGAAAGCAACCTGCAGCGACACACCATTTAATCGCATCTAAACAGGGCTCAAGATTGGAAGGGTAGAAGAGAAAGAGGAGGAAATAATGTAGCAAATGTATCCAGGGAGACCCCAAACTAAGGAAGCGGAGAAGCCAACACCTCCTCCGAAGAAAAAAACCGGGAAAGCAGACAGTTAAAGATCAAGACGTGGTAGCATGTAAACTTCCCCCATTTCTCCCAACACCAACCATAGAAACGGTGAAATGGTTTTTAACAGCACCAGCTGCATCACCACGGCAAAACGAAAGATTAAAAGATGATGCGGATATTTATCTCCTAAAGCAGGCAAACCTCCTGGGAATGCATGATTTAATGGGGGACCAAGAAAGGGCAGCGCAGTTTACTGAGGATTTACAGAAGACCCTAAAAGAGACTGCAATGTGATGGACAACCATCCAGGAACCTAAGAGATGGCGCGAAAACGGCACACCTCCTGGGAATACATATGGAATGGGGGACTAAGACAGGCAGCGTGGTATATTGCGGATTAAGTTGCTCTTTTCAGAACCTAAAAGTAAACAATGTACACAATCTTTTTAAACTATGCGTTGCATATGAACATTTTTAAAAAATGTAAGGATTGATTCTAATTACAAGTGTGGCTTACACAAAAGTGGGGTGTTAGGGATAGCCCAAATTAGATAACTGGGCAGAATTTGATAGCATATTCATAGCGTTTCAGCAAGGTTACGCTGATGCTCGGGACTCTAGCAGTCCTTTTCCTCCGTTTTCGCTTACAGACACATTGGTTAAAAAGCCTGCGGTTCAGACAGTAACGCGTTGAATGGTGGCTCCAGATTCCCACTCGACGAACACCCTAAGGCGACGAAAATCAACAAAGAACAATGTGCTGTACTCACAACTTTTCAAACCCCGGAATGCGTGCTTGCACTCAAAATTGGGGCAAAACCTCCTCATGAGTAAAGAGACTATATTTCCAACTCGACGAGTCGACGTAACTGGCCGAATGGCCGAAAACGTCGCAAATACGAGATCAGTAAGTTAGTCTGGTCAAATAAAAACTATAAATCAAATATCAGTGCATATGCTTATTTAATTAGGATATCAATAATAAGACAATGCTTGTACTATGCCGTATCTATAATAATCCCCGTCAAACCGCTCTACAACTAACCTTACTTTCATCCACAAGTACAGAGTTTGTATTCAAAATTCTTAAAAACGTTTAGACAAGGTTTATGATATATTCGGCAAATAAAATCAAAATCTCAACCTTGAAGCAACTGGAGCCCTCCATGGATGTCGATGCTCCGGTTTCCTCCTTTTCCATGTCCGGATATGTGTAAATAATAAGTGTACGGTGTACAACAGTGAGGCGTCGAATGGGTTATTTGCACCCATTTGACGAGTAATTAAGGAGTACGCGGTGTATAAGTTAACCGGTCGTACACAACCTAAACCAAAATCAGTCAGCCAGTCAGTTCTTCCCATCATTCGTTCATATTTCCCACTCATACACCAGCCGTCAATCTATCAACATCGTGTCGTGCCTGCTATGGTAGTAAGACGGGAAGGGCCACCTGTGTGGGGAGGGTTTTTTGCAGCTACGTGCAGCTAATGGCCAGCCTTCTACTTGAACACAAGGAAGTAAGAAACGTATCTTCAAATACGTGGCAGTACTTCATAGAAGACAGCCAACCTACCCCCCTTACCGTCACCGTGGTCGAGGAGTATTAACGACAGGACCAATATGGGGAACCATGGTAAAGTACTCCGACGCAGCGGTCGCCAGTATATGAATGTAGCATGCCAGGACAGAAGACCGATATAAAGGTGAAAAGAAGTTTCCATTAATTGGATCACAAAGGGCGACCGGAATGGAATCAGCCTGCCGAGGATTTGTTTAGAGAAGAAAGTGAGATGGACTTTTCCAGTGGCGGACTGGCAAATTTGACAGCTGATAATTATAGGGTTTTATTTTTTTTTTATTTTTTATTTTTTCATTTTTATTTTTTATTTTTTTTTTTGTTGAAAATCCCTTTGATAATGTGCTCTTGGAAATACAAATTTGATCCATTTTGAGCCACCGTCTAAACTATAACCGTACATTAATGAAATATTATTTGTGATACTAAATTAAAAGGAGCATCTTTTACACACGGATTGATTAAACGTTTTGCAAAACTGATGTACACTAAGAACATAACATTCAAATTCGAATGTTAATAACAATGAAATTTTAATTTGTACGATTGTATCGGTTGTGAGGGTTCTCCCGATATAGCTACACTGGGCAAAATTTGATCAATAGTATCTCTGTGGTGTTCTTCAGAAAGTTTCCGCTGGCGCTTAGAGACTCCGGCTGGACTTGTCCTTTCCCGCGTCCAGATATGTTAATTAAGAAGCACGCAGTGCATGCGCTAAAGTGTCAAGTTGGTACTTCCTACTCATTCGACGAGTAATTAAGCAGTGTTCGGTGCGCACATTAATTATACCTCTGAATAGCGTGCCTTGCACGCATTCAAGGTATTGACATACATGGCCGGATGGCCTATAAACGTCTTTAATCTGAATTTGATCGATCAGTCGTGTCATTCATCATCGACGGTGAGCAGAGCAGAAAAGAGAACAATGAAGATAGCACTGTAATATGGTCATCAGTTTCATGGAACGTGTACAGCACTCCTGGATCGGGTATAGGAATCTTTGAGACTCTCTATACAATTTGACAGAGTGGTCGTGCATGAGGAAGGGGAGAAAATAATGAGGTTGCGGGCGCAAGAGAGATTAATCAAAGAGAAGGAGAGGAGAGGAAGGGAAAAGCAGAGACGGAGAGGGAATTCTCGCACCTCAATGCCAACTGGATAAAAATCCAGCAAAACGTTCCGCCGATTTGGCCTTACCGATTGGATACCGGAGGAAAAGGAAGACTGGGAAAAGGAGGCCAGCGAGCCAACTTTTATGCACGTGGTCTCCAAAAGAACAGTATGGGTGAAAATATGTGCGGTGTATGGTGCCTGAAATGGGAGATGAAGTGATCACTAAGCGAGCCTGGTGACGGAAAACCTCAACGGCCCTATTCAGGGCCTCCCATATCATTAAAAACGATAGCCACTAATCTTACTTGCCCATATCTTTGTGCTTTATATTTGTGTATGTGTGTGTTTGATTGTGGATGTCTGTGTTTGATTGTGTATGTGTGTGTTTGATTGTGTATGTGTGTGTTTGATTGTGGATATCTGTGTTTGATTGTGTATGTGTGTGTTTGATTGTGGATGTCTGTGTTTGATTGTGTATGTGTGTGTTTGAGTGTGTATGTGTGTGTTTGATTGTGGATGTCTGTGTTTGATTGTGTATGTGTGTGTTTGATTGTGGATGTCTGTGTTTGATTGTGAATGTGTGTGTTTGATTGTGGATGTCTGTGTTTGCTTGTGGATGTCTGTGTTTGATTGTGTATGTGTGTGTTTGATTGTGTATGTGTGTGTGTTTGATTGTGTATGTTTGTGTTTGATTGTGTATGTGTGTGATTGTGTATGTGTGTGTTTGATTGTGTTGATTGTGTATGTGTGTGTTTGATTGTGGATGTCTGTGTTGTTGAAAACTACAACTTAAAACGCCGTTTTGCTTTTATTAGTTTCAACCTAGATTACCAATGTGGTGGGAAAATACTGTAACCTAGGTTACCACTGTGGCGGGAGATAAGTGTAACCTAAGTTACCACTGTGGTGGGAAATAATTGCAAGTAACTTTGAAAGTATTTCCTGATAGTTAGAAGCTACATAGTTACCAAAATATCGGCATCTGCACAATTAAAAATATTGACGTTCAAGTTATCCAAAATATTGCTTTTTCCCTAGCTTTACACCTAAGTAAGTTCTAAATGTCTAAACAATTATAAATGTTATTATTACCTGTCAGTCCATTATTATTATTATTATTATTATTATTATTATTATTATTTAGGAACAATGGTTGTATGTTTGTGTATGTGTGTGTTATTTAAGAGCAAGTTTGCTTGAATATTCTTGGAAATTTCATTACCTAAAAGAGATAGTGGACTTAAAAATTCACTAATGATAATTATATGGTGGTTTGAAGTGTCGAACTTGACGGCATTGAGCAGTCAGATTGTACCGTCAGTCACCTCTGTACCGTCAGTCACCTCTGTAAAACCTTTGGTTTTAACCACGTGTCAGTACTTCAACAATCAGATTTTTCAGACTGAATCCACCAACGAATCAGGTGTGGCTAACTGGTAAACCTCTATCTGCCACAGTTTCTTACACTGTAAACTGTATATGGAAAATGTTTCACGTATTTCAGGATATAAAATATTTATACATGCGATTTCTTACTGTGTACACAATCTCAAACACAACAACAGTTCAACAATGGATAAACTGAGACAGACCAATAACAGGGTATAATGGTACTACACGAAATACGGTATCTAAGGAGGTACAAACGCCACACGTTCTAATACTGCTCAAGCTAAACATTTAACATCAATATCTTAAAAGAAACAACTCTGATCACATAGAGACTTCACATGCAGTAGTAAATATCCACACTGACTCAACCCCATTATGATGCACGGCTAGTTAGCCCCGAGTCTATGAAAATATATAATGTTTATCCATGGGTTATTCAGCACCACTACATAACATGTACAATGCCTTAGACTAACTCTGGTCGAAATAAACATAAATTACGCCAAAAACACCATTATGCATGGCGACTGTATAAATGAGAAAAATTAACAT
>JAECUM010016017.1:0-23200 GCA_016617855.1 Megalonaias nervosa | reverse complement strand
CAACGATAAATTTAACAGCTGGTTTCCAACTCTGTCGATAAAATAATATTGTTATAAATTTCCTCGTACTTACGTTTGACAGATCTACATTTTACTGGTTTACATAACGATATTAGATATTGTCTGCGTTCGTCAGAGATCATCATTAGATTAAAAATCTTGACAAATATAAAGTCGAATTTTATATTTTTCTGTAAGTCTGGAATTTTAATGTTTAAAAAGGGTTTTGTCAGCCACCAAAAAGATTGATTTTCATCTACTGAAAAATTAAATTTCGAGAGTTTCTTTGTGATATGATACTTAACATCATAGCCTCCAGTTGTCGGTCTGCTGTAATTTTTTTTTATCAACCACGCCAACAATTTCGTCTTGTTCGTCGTCGTTGTTAAATAGAATATCGTCTTCTGTATAACCAACAGAGTTGTGTTTATCTGCGACTATAACATCTCCTGCTGTAAAATTATCGTCCGCAATTATATCAGCAAGTCGTTTCATCAAGTTCATATTATAATATAGTTTTATCTAATTTATTATTATAAATGACTGATGAGATAAAATATCATCAAAAAGTTAATATATTAAATTACAGAGAATTAGCCGAAGCAGTTAGAAAATGTTTGTCGGGATATATTTCTTATTCTTTTAACGTTAATGTGATGCAAGGTGATTCTAATAAAATTCTGCTGACAGCAGCAGAAAAAAATAAACTTAATGATAACGCAGTAATAACGCTAAAATTTAACAAAGATGATGTTATTGCGTTTGCTCATAATTGTCTTACCAAAGCTGAGATAGAGAATATAATCAATCGTCGTATCTAAAAGCAATTCTGTGAAATGTCGATTGTGATGTTGCTGATTTGGCTCTGCCATCTGCTGCATCTTTTCTTGATTGTTAATGAATTTCAAAATGTTTTGCTGCAGCTGTTATCGAAGAAAATTCTAGTTCCTCACCTGTACTAATGTTAGATGATATTATAGGTTTAGCAGAATATCTGAAATTAATACCACTTCCTCGTCCTTGTCTGTTATTTTCTTTAGGCGTAACAAGTTCGAGATTTTCTAGACGATTATCTTTTTTAACGCCGTTGACGTGGTCTATTACCAAATCATTAGGTATAGGTCCGTTAAAAGTTTCGTAAACAGAACGATGGCTATAATAACCAACAAAATCTGTTTTTGTTCCTCTAACAACCACAAATAAGTATCCATTATTTTTCAAATTACCTAACACCTTTTTAGTTTTTCTTCTTCGAATAATTCCTTTGTCAGATGCCTCGCATAAATCAAAGACAGGGTGAGGTTGAAATTCACTTTGTAAAGACAAGTTTTCAATATTATCATCAGTAACTTTGCCGTTGACATGATATACTCGTTTTCGTTTTGGAATTTCATCACAAAACAGCGGGTAAATAAAATCTTTCCTTAACATTTCTACTCGCTCGGCATTATTACCTTTTACACTGATCTTGTAACCAGCTGGTGTTAATTTACCAAACGGTTTTCCGTACTTGACGTGAATCACTGAACCAAGTGCATTTGCGGCATAACTATTATGAATTGGATGGACATGATATTCTTCCTTTTCCTCTGCCGTCAGTCTTATGTAACTCAAATTTTGTGTCATTATACGTTAAACAATTTATATCTCTAATTGATTTTTCAACTAGCGATATCAATTAAATATATAAAATGTTATATAACAATGCTGAAATTGCGAGATATAGCTAAAAAGAGCCATATAGGAGAACCTGCAAAAATAGCTACCGCTTTTGCAGGATTTGATAACAGGTATAAATTTGACAATCAAAATATTTTAGCAAATTTTAACTCTACAAATTTGTTTCATCTTCTGCATCCGACTGTAACGCGAGAACGTGCAGTACATTAAAGTATCAAACTAATAGTACAGAATCATGTTATTTTATCAAAGTTACATGCACCTCAAAAAGATACAGAGATTGCCGAACCATATTTAACGGTTAAATCACGAAATATATTAGCTGGAACAAATATTTCTTCAGTCGCCGATGAAATACATTAGGAAATAAATTTAAAAAATTGGAAGAATTTACTGCATCAGGATCAGGTTGGAAATTTGAAATGATAAAGGAAGTTTTATTTCACACAGCAAACTATAACGTACTTCGCGGTAGTTCTTATATTGATCTCCCTCAAAAAATTAAAAAGAAAAAAATGTTGCATAAACGTAAAGAGCTCTAATAACAAATGTTTCCAGTGGGCTCTTCTTTCTGCGATGTTTCCAGCAGATAAAAATACTGATCGCGTTGACAAATATATTAGTCACGTATCAAAATTAAATTTTAATGACATTAACTTCCCAGTTGCAGAAAATCAAATACCAAATGTTGAGGGACAAAATAATGTTTTGGTTAATGTGTTTGGTCTTGACGAGCGTGAAAATGTTTATCCCAGATACATCTCAGAAAAAGCTACACAAAACACAATAAACTTGGTGTTTTATAAAGGACATTACGTTTGGATTAAAAACTTTAATGGCTTACTTAGCAAACAATATAATAAAGATAAAAATAAGAAATATTTTTGTTATCCTTATTTACAAAGTTTTTCTAATAATGAAAAACTGCAAGATCATGTTAAATACTGTGTTAATGTTCAAAAAATAACAATGCCAACAGAAAAAACAGTTTAAAAATTTAAAAATTATAATCATAAATGAAGTATTCCGTTTGTTAGTTATGCTGACTTTGAGTGTTTACTTGTCCCTGTGGCAGGCGCAGAAAATGATCCAAATAAACCAAGCACCAGAAAAATACAACAACATGTCCCCTGCGGAGCATCTTATAAAATAGTTTGTTGCGTTAACGATAATTTTTCAAGTCTAATAAAATTGTACAGAGGTAAAAATCCTGACGAGTGGTTACTAAAACATTTAATAGATGATGTTAATAAAATCACCAACAAAATATCTAAAACAATTCCAATAAAAATAACACCGAAACAATAACTTGATTTTGATGAGGCAATTAATTGTCATATCTGCGAGAAACCTCTGCCTGGCGATAAAGTACGCGATCACTGTCATCTAACCGGTCAATATCGCGGAGCATCACATAATAATTGTAATTTGAAATTTCATTTACCAGATTTTATTCCTGTCGTTTTACATAATTTTCGTGGTCATGATAGTTATATCATTGTTGAAGCATTTGGCGATGAGGAAATTAAATCTAAACTAAGATTAGACAGTGTAATAAAATGTATTCCAAACAATTTTGAAAAATATATGTCATTAACGCTCAGCAAATTACGTTTTATAGACAGTCTGCAATTTATGGCAGCACCGTTGGACGAGCTTGTAAAAGGTTGTAGCAGGTTTGGTAATCTGAGAAGTTGCTTTGGTGAAGACTACGTCGTTCTGACAAAAAAAGGTGTCTTTCCGTACGAATACTGCGAAGACTGGAGCAGATTTGATGAAACTTCTCTGCCTGACAAAGATACATTTTACTCACAGCTAAATGTATTAAAAGTATCTTGTGCGTAATTATATTCACCATCTGATACACCTTCGCCTTTTAGCTGTGAGTAAAATGTATCTTTGTCAGGCAGAGAAGTTTCATCAAATCTGCTCCAGTCTTCGCAGTATTCGTACGGAAAGACACCTTTTTTTGTCAGAACGACGTAGTCTTCACCAAAGCAACTTCTCAGATTACCAAACCTGCTACAACCTTTTACAAGCTCGTCCAACGGTGCTGCCATAAATTGCAGACTGTCTATAAAACGTAATTTGCTGAGCGTTAATGACATATATTTTTCAAAATTGTTTGGAATACATTTTATTACACTGTCTAATCTTAGTTTAGATTTAATTTCCTCATCGCCAAATGCTTCAACAATGATATAACTATCATGACCACGAAAATTATGTAAAACGACAGGAATAAAATCTGGTAAATGAAATTTCAAATTACAATTATTATGTGATGCTCCGCGATATTGACCGGTTAGATGACAGTGATCGCGTACTTTATCGCCAGGCAGAGGTTTCTCGCAGATATGACAATTAATTGCCTCATCAAAATCAAGTTATTGTTTCGGTGTTATTTTTATTGGAATTGTTTTAGATATTTTGTTGGTGATTTTATTAACATCATCTATTAAATGTTTTAGTAACCACTCGTCAGGATTTTTACCTCTGTACAATTTTATTAGACTTGAAAAATTATCGTTAACGCAACAAACTATTTTATAAGATGCTCCGCAGGGGACATGTTGTTGTATTTTTCTGGTGCTTGGTTTATTTGGATCATTTTCTGCGCCTGCCACAGGGACAAGTAAACACTCAAAGTCAGCATAACTAACAAACGGAATACTTCATTTATGATTATAATTTTTAAATTTTTAAACTGTTTTTTCTGTTGGCATTGTTATTTTTTGAACATTAACACAGTATTTAACATGATCTTGCAGTTTTTCATTATTAGAAAAACTTTGTAAATAAGGATAACAAAAATATTTCTTATTTTTATCTTTATTATATTGTTTGCTAAGTAAGCCATTAAAGTTTTTAATCCAAACGTAATGTCCTTTATAAAACACCAAGTTTATTGTGTTTTGTGTAGCTTTTTCTGAGATGTATCTGGGATAAACATTTTCACGCTCGTCAAGACCAAACACATTAACCAAAACATTATTTTGTCCCTCAACATTTGGTATTTGATTTTCTGCAACTGGGAAGTTAATGTCATTAAAATTTAATTTTGATACGTGACTAATATATTTGTCAACGCGATCAGTATTTTTATCTGCTGGAAACATCGCAGAAAGAAGAGCCCACTGGAAACATTTGTTATTAGAGCTCTTTACGTTTATGCAACATTTTTTTCTTTTTAATTTTTTGAGGGAGATCAATATAAGAACTACCGCGAAGTACGTTATAGTTTGCTGTGTGAAATAAAACTTCCTTTATCATTTCAAATTTCCAACCTGATCCTGATGCAGTAAATTCTTCCAATTTTTTAAATTTATTTCCTAATGTATTTCATCGGCGACTGAAGAAATATTTGTTCCAGCTAATATATTTCGTGATTTAACCGTTAAATATGGTTCGGCAATCTCTGTATCTTTTTGAGGTGCATGTAACTTTGATAAAATAACATGATTCTGTACTATTAGTTTGATACTTTAATGTACTGCACGTTCTCGCGTTACAGTCGGATGCAGAAGATGAAACAAATTTGTAGAGTTAAAATTTGCTAAAATATTTTGATTGTCAAATTTATACCTGTTATCAAATCCTGCAAAAGCGGTAGCTATTTTTGCAGGTTCTCCTATATGGCTCTTTTTAGCTATATCTCGCAATTTCAGCATTGTTATATAACATTTTATATATTTAATTGATATCGCTAGTTGAAAAATCAATTAGAGATATAAATTGTTTAACGTATAATGACACAAAATTTGAGTTACATAAGACTGACGGCAGAGGAAAAGGAAGAATATCATGTCCATCCAATTCATAATAGTTATGCCGCAAATGCACTTGGTTCAGTGATTCACGTCAAGTACGGAAAACCGTTTGGTAAATTAACACCAGCTGGTTACAAGATCAGTGTAAAAGGTAATAATGCCGAGCGAGTAGAAATGTTAAGGAAAGATTTTATTTACCCGCTGTTTTGTGATGAAATTCCAAAACGAAAACGAGTATATCATGTCAACGGCAAAGTTACTGATGATAATATTGAAAACTTGTCTTTACAAAGTGAATTTCAACCTCACCCTGTCTTTGATTTATGCGAGGCATCTGACAAAGGAATTATTCGAAGAAGAAAAACTAAAAAGGTGTTAGGTAATTTGAAAAATAATGGATACTTATTTGTGGTTGTTAGAGGAACAAAAACAGATTTTGTTGGTTATTATAGCCATCGTTCTGTTTACGAAACTTTTAACGGACCTATACCTAATGATTTGGTAATAGACCACGTCAACGGCGTTAAAAAAGATAATCGTCTAGAAAATCTCGAACTTGTTACGCCTAAAGAAAATAACAGACAAGGACGAGGAAGTGGTATTAATTTCAGATATTCTGCTAAACCTATAATATCATCTAACATTAGTACAGGTGAGGAACTAGAATTTTCTTCGATAACAGCTGCAGCAAAACATTTTGAAATTCATTAACAATCAAGAAAAGATGCAGCAGATGGCAGAGCCAAATCAGCAACATCACAATCGACATTTCACAGAATTGCTTTTAGATACGACGATTGATTATATTCTCTATCTCAGCTTTGGTAAGACAATTATGAGCAAACGCAATAACATCATCTTTGTTAAATTTTAGCGTTATTACTGCGTTATCATTAAGTTTATTTTTTTCTGCTGCTGTCAGCAGAATTTTATTAGAATCACCTTGCATCACATTAACGTTAAAAGAATAAGAAATATATCCCGACAAACATTTTCTAACTGCTTCGGCTAATTCTCTGTAATTTAATATATTAACTTTTTGATGATATTTTATCTCATCAGTCATTTATAATAATAAATTAGATAAAACTATATTATAATATGAACTTGATGAAACGACTTGCTGATATAATTGCGGACGATAATTTTACAGCAGGAGATGTTATAGTCGCAGATAAACACAACTCTGTTGGTTATACAGAAGACGATATTCTATTTAACAACGACGACGAACAAGACGAAATTGTTGGCGTGGTTGATAAAAAAAAAAAAATTACAGCAGACCGACAACTGGAGGCTATGATGTTAAGTATCATATCACAAAGAAACTCTCGTAATTTAATTTTTCAGTAGATGAAAATCAATCTTTTTGGTGGCTGACAAAACCCTTTTTAAACATTAAAATTCCAGACTTACAGAAAAATATAAAATTCGACTTTATATTTGTCAAGATTTTTAATCTAATGATGATCTCTGACGAACGCAGACAATATCTAATATCGTTATGTAAACCAGTAAAATGTAGATCTGTCAAACGTAAGTACGAGGAAATTTATAACAATATTATTTTATCGACAGAGTTGGAAACCAGCTGTTAAATTTATCGTTGTACCCACGCCACTTGACAAGGCTTTTATTATCTTTTTTCCTGATAACTTTTTCAATAAATATATCTTGCTCAGTTTTCTGCAGTTCCTGCTCGTAAAAACTACCGGTTATTGGCTAACCCAATAAATCCTTCAGCGCGTATGTTACAGGTATTGTCAGTAAAACTTTATCAACAACAAATAATTCTTCAGTCTAGTTTGGGGTAAATCCTTTCTCAAACACTTTTTTGTTAGAGAAATTCTAACTCTATCACCAGCTGCTGATAATTTTTTAATTTGACCAAGCGTAAGGTATATTTCTCTGGTTGTGTATTCCGTTTTCATTTTAACCTGTTTGTTAGATTAAACTTGGTCAGTCATTTTACCTTTTACAGAGTCAATCGTCAAGAATCGATCGCTAGACACAAGCGCAAATACGTCAGGAGGAACTGGTGGAGCTTCTGTAAGCGTCCAAGTTACTTCTATTTCCGCGGTTGAATTAATCATTTGATCGGAGTGTTTTGATACGTCAAAGAAAAAGATTGAATTAAGAGTACGAAATTCTTCAACGTTAATCCGTGATCCACTGTCAGCGTCCTGATATTTTTGCATCGCTTCCATCAGGTACATATACGCTCTCATAACATTTTTATCATTGCGATTTTTTGCCCTACTACGGTGCCTGCTGAACTAGATGCTCCCGTCGGAAAAGCATTGCTGGCATCAAGAGCAATTGGTGCTAATTTACGTGCAATCCCTGGGATATTCTTGATCACCTTTGTAAATATATTTCCAACAGATACTAGTCGCTAGTGAAAAATCGATTATCAAATTATTTTTTAATGTGATTCTGGCTCGTAGCGTATTATAGTTCGAGGTCAATTCAAAATTGTCTGCGGCAGTGTATTTTGTTATTAATTCTCTTATCGTTTTGTTGAGATCAGTTACATTATATGCCCCCTGTGGTATTTTGACTGACACCCAAGCACCAGAATTAAATGCAAAGTCGTCATTCTCGTCCGTTTTTACATTTGCCATGGAATGCCATATTGTGGCGGAAATTAATCCAATTTCGTACTGTCTGCCGGGATCCAGTATTATTGGCGGATCATATTGGACAGAAATGTTTGGGCTGTCACTCGTTGTTTGTGTTGAGTCAAGTAATAGTCTTGTTGACATTTATATAAGATCGTCATGTAAAATTTCATGCTCGTCTGTTGTTAGTAATCCACTCGATCTAAGATTATCTAAAATGTCCACAAGATCGCCGTCGATTTCTGTACTTATATTACCAGCTTCTTTTGATGATATTAATAAGATAAGTCGGTCAACCAGTTCGGCGTTTGATGTAAAAACTTTAAAACCTGTTCCAATGGTTTCTCTTTCCTCTGGTAATCTTTTATCTCGTTGACTTTCGTACTTATCAAATATCTTTTAAATGTCCAACCTATACTATATGCTTCTTTTCTAGTTCGATACTGTTCTGCTGTCGTATGTAAAACCCTAGCAATAACTCCGTCTCTCTTTCTATCCACCACCGCCAACATTTCTTCTTCTGTTTTAGTTTCTTTAAGCGCTTTCTCAGCTGTTGGTTAATCATTAATTTTATCGTTTAAAATTAGTTGTAGTTTTTTATAGTCATCATTACTCCATTTTCGAATGTTGTCAAGATCGTTAAGTTTGTCTTTTGTCAGATATTTTTGAACAAATTCGGTAAATTCGGAATCAGCTATTGCTGAAATAGCTTGTTTTCTGTAAAGTTTTTTCTGTTTTTTGAGTGGCATTATTTCTGTGATAGATTCAGTCATCATTTCTTGTTGCTCAACTAATTCCTTAGTTTGCCCTGATAAATTTTGTATCATCCTTATTAACCCGGCTGGATTAATCGTCAATCTTCCAATAGTATGTTGCAGCGCAAGAGGGTTGTCTATTAATCTGTCAAATTCAACCAGTCGTACAGCAGGATCAGCAATATTTCTAACAAGTTCCTCTACAATTGTTTTAGTTTATTCTCTCTATCTTTCTCCCAGTAAACCTAACAACCCTTTTTCTTGTACTTTCTTTAGTTCTTCCGGAGACAATGCTGATAATTCTGATTGCTTTCCGAGTACTGCTTCGGTAAGAGGTTTAAAAAGTTTGGTGGTTTCTTCTTCGGCAGCACGTTGTCCTCGACGAGCTTCTTCGACCCTTTTCTTAAAAGCAACTTGAGATGCTGAAAGTTTTTTTAGTAATTCATTTTTTTTTTATGATAATCCGTCATTTATTTTTATAGGTGATATAAAAATTTTTATAGATACGTGTCAATACAACAACGAAACATTTTATCCGGATCACGCGCTAGTTTATCAAATAAAAAGAAATTGTATTTGTCTTTGGTTGCTTGATGATATAATTCAATAAATGTATCTTTCGTTACGTCACAAAATTGCTCGTTTGCAGTATTTCTCACATCAACATTATCAAGTCCAGTAAATAATATAAATATCCCGTATTTCTCCTAATGAATCTGTTGACGTTATAAAAATCTTGCGCGAGATAAATCGAATTACATTTTTTCTTACATGATAATGAAAAATACGACTTAATCCTATTTATCTCCTCGTTATTTAGCGGAATATCGTCAAATACAATTATCTTATGCTCGGTCGAATCACGTTCTTTGACAGGGATTAATTCCTCTGGTTGTTTTATTAAAATTATATCCTCGCTAGCGTCAAGCTCATCACGAAGTTTATCGGTGTATTCACGTAATAACTCGTATTTGTCTTGTTGCAGATTAATTGTGTAAATAGATACCTTATCGTAGTTAAAGTTATCGTTGAGTGAGAGATTTAGCAAAAGATTTGTTTTACCAGAGCCTATATGACCAACAATAAGATAATGACAATCTGGAAGTTCATTATTATGTTTATGTTCGATTAATCGTTCGGTGTCAAAATTTAATATCGCTGACTTCGCCATTATTGTCATACAATTTTATGTTATATAATTTACATAATATGAGTTATTACACAAAGTTTGGAACAGCACTTACTGGATGTGTTTCCGCTGACGAACCAATAATAACTGATACGTAAGCGATAGTCAAACAAACCGGCGACACAATGACAGGAAACCTGTTTATGTCAAATCAACGAGTTCTAGGTTTAGAAACAAATTATCCGCCAATAAATGTTGTTGATACACAAGCTGTTAGTTATGCACAACTTAAATCCGTCGACAATAATAAACTATCATTGACAGGAGGAATTTTAAGCGGTAACTTTGATATGTCAGGAAAAAAGGTTGTAGGCTTGGAAACCGCATATCCGCCAAGAAACTTAGTTCAAACCCAAGCGGTAAGTTATTTACAGTTGAAGTATGTTGATAATAACAAGCTTGATAAAACCGGTGGAACTGTTACAGGTAATATTAACATGTCAAGTAAAAGAATTATTGGGTTGGAAACCGAGTATCCACCAGCAAATGTTGATAGCACACAAGCGGTGAGTTATACGCAACTAAAATCTGTTGACGATAACAAACTTAACAAGGCCGGCGACACAATTACAGGTAACCTTGTAATGAGCAATAACTCAAACATAACTGGATTACCGACAACCGCACCACCAGCTAATGAGACTGATGCTATTAGTTACGCTCAGTTAAAAGAAGAACTCACCCCGTATTTAAGACAATCCGGTAGAACAATGTCAGGCAATATAAATATGAGAAACAAAAATTAACTACGACATTTGTTCCAGTTAACCATAATGATCTAACGAATAAAGCGTATGTTGATAGTGTATCTGGTGGTAGTGTAAAACAAACCAAAAACAATGTTGGATATATTCCAACACTTTTTAAGGCAACTGACAACAGAGTTGGGTTTGAGGTAAGCGCATCATCATATTATCCTGAAAATTATCCTCATTACGCTTTCTCTGACAGACAAGAATGGACTACTAACGGAGAAGTTGAAAACTTTTGGATTAAAATTAAATGTCCCATTGCAGTTGCTATTTGGCAATTTCATTTGTGAGGTCGATTAAACTCTAGTGTTGGTCGAATTTATAATTGGCAATTGGAAGGATAAAATAATGATATTGACAGGGTAATATTGTATAGTACAACAGACATGTATATTTCAACAACACAATATTTTACGATTCCAACCACAAATACTATCAACAAGTACTTGTATTTCCGAGTTTATGTTATCGCTGCTGAACATCCGTTTCCAGGACTGACAGTATTTCAGATATACACACTTGATGATCCGATTTAATCTAACGTTGTAAAATAAATGATAAGACAATTATTTACAATCATTGCGAGAGAATTTTATGATAATATTTTTAACACCAAAATAGATACTGGGGACAAATCACTATCGGCACGTGTGATAAACACTAGGAAAAATGTTTCAATTCCAATGATAAACTCTCCATTGTCAGAAGAAGAAATTGTTTTATTCTTGTTATGCATATGCGAGGACCACAACTACTTAAAGCAATAAGAGACTTTGATATTATAAACAGTTACTGTCATCCTGATGATTGTATAGAAGAAAATAAAAAAAATTGGAATCCAGCTAGAAAAAAATATTGCTCGAGCTTAATTTTTAAAATCTAGATTTGATTATAAAATCGAACTTAATAAAAACACAAGCTTATGGTGAAGTAGTAAAGGAAAAAGAACGAGTAAACGATAGCCATAATAACCTCGACAAACTAGCGGAATCTAAGATAATACGAATAAAAAGGGACAAGGAGTTATACAATAGTTTTTCAAAACGAAATTTTTTTAGACATTTCGGCATGTACTACCACGAGAAGGAAACCCTAGTTAAAGTTGTTAGAATGACGCCGGATACGGAGTTAATTATTAAAGCATACTCAAACACACTTCTACCAATGATGCGTAAAAAAGCCCCAGAATTTAATCCGATTATTGTTAACAAATCTCTAGCGATAATCAAAGATTTTGACAATGAAATTAGTTATCTCAGCGATGATGAGCGAGAAGAGTTTTTTGAAGAAGTCAATCAAACAACATTTGGTGTAGGGATTGGTTCTTATTACGACATAGGTAAAGAACATGATGTTCCACTTCCATCACTCCAACGCTCTAGACAATTATCATTGCGAAATTATTACAATGAAGTCGAGAAAATGTTCACAAAACAATACGAAAAATTATGGCTTAGAGTAAAACTATTTACGCTCGCATAAGGACATTTATGGGAGGTGTGATTGGGTCTACAATTTCCCGCCAGATATTTTGCGTAACGCGTTGTCAAGGGCTAATACATTTAAAGTTTTGTATCACTTGTTCTGCCTAACCAATCGCAATGCCTTTGCACCGTTTGAGCGTGGAGCGATTCTCTCTGCTAAGTACTTTGATGTCAGTTGAACCAATTTCCTTCTGGGGTGCAGATGTGTTGTCTTGTTTTATAGAAATGTTTTCTCCGTGGCTATCGTTTCACGCTGTTAGACCTTCCTCGTTTCCTGAAATTTTGACCCAGACAGATCGTCCTCAAAGTTAAGTATTTATTTCTATTAACTTGTTTCATTCTGCTTACCTGTCTTTTCCTATGCATTTCGTTACACTTGTACTGGGTCATTCCATCTGTAAAATACTGCAGCGTCATTTGAAATCAGAAACAGACGCTAGATTGCGCCCCGATTTTAGTATTCGTTGCTATTCTAGAATTTATATGCATGGGGTTGGGGGTAGAACTGTCGGCAAAATTATCAAGCACGATCTCTCTGTCGTACGCAGAATTAAACCAGACAGCATTGTCCTTTTGGTTTGGGAAACCGATTTTAACCGGGATGATTCGACATCGCCAGAGGAAGTCGCGTACAAGATCTTAGGCTTAGCATCTATATTGCAATGTAAATATCAGGTTAAAAAGATAGTCATTTGTGCTTTATTGCCTCGTTTTACGGCAGGGGAAGTGGCGAGTGCCAATAAATTAGACCGCTTCTACATAACATCGTACAGAACTAAAGCACAACAAGCAAATGCCATTCTACGACTTGAGGTGGACAGACACAACTATCTTGCATTCTGGAACCACAATAATAAGTTCTCTTTTTCTGAAAAAGCTACAACTTGCATTCAAAATTTTCGTCGGGACGGCGTTCATTTGTCCAACAAAGGCCAATACCACCTGTATAAGTCGCTCAGAGGTGCAATTACAGTGGCTTGCAACCATGTCGCCGGCCAATAGAATAAGAACCATAAAGCTATATGTAGATATATTTCCCATCGTCTATTACATAAATAAATTTCATCAACATATGTGCCTAAGAGTGCTTTGTCCGTCTCTTTTCCTTGTCACGTTTTTAAATACTTTCGAACAGGATCTGCAAACGACTGCATGTTTGTTTTCTTTCAATTGGTTCCGTACCACTGGATTGGGTGTTAGCCAGCCGGTTCCGTACCACTGGATTGTATGTTAGCCAGATAGTTGCGTACCACTGGTTTTTATATTTACCTTGTGTTTTTTCTAGCTGGTTCCGTACCACTGGATTGTGTGTTAGCCAGCCGGTTCCGTACCACTGGTTTTATATTTACCTTGTGTTTTTTTCTAGCTGGTTCCGTACCACTGGATTGTGTGTTAGCCAGCCGGTTCCGTACCACTGGTTTTATATTTACCTTGTGTTTTTTCCACCTGGTTCCGTACCACTGGATTGTGTGTTAGCCAGTTGGTTCCGTACCACTTGTTTATGTATTTGCCTTGTGGTTTCCAGCTGGTTCCGTACCACTGGATTGTATGAATACCAGTTGATTCCATATCACTGACCTGTGTGTTTACCAATTGGTTCCGTACCACTGGGCTACGTTTAGCTGTCGTTCTGTATGTTTTCCGTTGCTACTAGTTCATGCTTGGCGTACTTGGGTTCCGCACCTCACTACTTGACACTTCATTGGCCATTGGTCCGCACCTCAAAACATTGAACCACAACTTTCGTAAGTCAAATTTTGTTCCTTTTTTCATTTTCTTTTCTTACAATTGCTGAGGTCGTTCTTCATCTCACTACAGTGAATCGTGAGTTTCATATTATTACAATAAGGGTTATGCATTTTCAACGATTGCTACGTAGTAATCAACTGACATTGATGTAATTATTAACTTTTTATGGCATTCCTTACAGAATGCCCCCTACGAAGAAGGCTGTGGTGGCGTCGTAAGTGGCAGCGAAGAGAGCCAGACCATCAAGGTCCAAAGTCCAAGAGGCGGCGAAGAGGCCCAGAAAGAAGGCGCCACTTTCAACACCAACTGCCAACAACCCTCAACCTGGGATATCCACGGAAGGGGCTTCGATGGACCCCCATCTTCTTGATGTTATAACGCAAGAGGTCTCCAACAGGCTCATCACCCAAATGATACATGAGATCAATAACAAATTTGATCAGCTGGTAGAGATGCTCAGGCCGTCCACGGAAAATAGTCCACAAACTGGTTTTCAATATGTACCCTCTGTACCAAAAGACAACATACCAGCAGCATCTATGGTCTCCCGTGCCATTGTGGAAAACACATCTTCACTCACAGGTACAGCTGTGGATACAGGTAACGTCGTCCAAATCGTTTCTGCCTCCGGGGGGCTTTCCTAATCACATTTTGTAAGCTCGTCGGTCTCCCCATCCACTTTAATCCCTGATAAAGTAAAGGAAAACATATGGGCGGGTTCATACATTGATTCGTATACCCTCCTGAATAAAGCGCAGGATGCGGGTTTCAAACTTCAGTTAGATACGCATAGTACTGGTCCTGAACTTAGCATTGTCCCAAAAGTTAGGAACGTCCAACTCACAATAGGACAGTGGATTCTCGCTTGGAGCAGGTTCACCAGTGTCTTATGTGAGAAACATCCCCTAGTTAGTACCTCGCTTCCCCACCATATGGAAACTGTCCTTAAACTTGAGGAGAGACGCGCCGATTGGAGGTACTATGATGAAAACTTTCGACAATTGGTTGCAAAGGGGGAAGCCAAATGGGGTACCACACACCTAGAACTCTACATGAAGGTTGTGCTAGAGTCGAGTCGTAACAGCTACACACATACCAATCCATCACAAAGTACAAACACAAAGTATCCGAAGGGAGTTTGTTTTACCTATCACAAACGCGGTCGCTGTTCATTGGGATTTTCATGCAATTTTCAGCACAAATGCTTCAATTGTTTAGGGGGACATTCATTCGTTCGCTGTCCCAAACCAGTTTCTCACCCCTTTAAGATACTTCCACAATACAGCCAGCAACCGCAGCGACCTAACAACCAGCTTTTTCGTTTCCAACGATCAGTGCAACCACGAAACACTAAACCGAACAACAAGAAGGCTGTCGGCAAATAGTGCTGACCCTTGGCCTACCCCTGTCAAGAATGACCGCTTGCAATATTGGCTCCACGATTTCGATCCTGCCACAAAGGAATACCTGCTTTTAGGTTTTCATAAAGGTTTTGATGTTGGGTTCAGGGGGACATTGCAAACAAACGTATGAAGAATCTGAAATCGGCTCAAACTAATGCCCAAATTACTGAAGAAAAGATACAGAAAGAATTGGCAGCGGGTCGCTTTGCAGGGCCTTTTCGCACAAAATCATTTCCCAATTTACACATTTCGCCTTTGGGTCTACTCGAAAAGAAAACTCCTGGTTCTTTCAGACTAATTCATCACCTTTCCTTTCCACTAGGCGATTAGGTTAACGATGGAATTCCAACTCAACAATCAACAGTACACTACGAAGGCATTGATAATGCCATCACATGTATCAAACAGCTGGGTGGGGGGGAGTGTTTTATGGCCAAAACAAACACATCAAATGCTTTCCGCATTCTTCCTATTTCTCCCATGCAATATCATTGTTTCGGCTTTTTGTGGCGGAACAGGTACTATTTTGACAAATGTTTGCCAATGGGTTGTAATTCCAGTTGCCAGATATTTGAGACCTTTAGCAATTCCCTTCAATGGATAGCGAGCACAAAGTTATCTATTACACACATGACACATATTTTGGACTCTTTTTTGATGCTAGATACAACTCGTCTCCAATGCCAGCATAAGCGTGATCGCTTCCTGACTGTATGTGCTGATATCGGCGTTCCTATGGCTGTGGATAAAACATTTGCCCCATCAACAACCATGACTTACTTCGGATACGAATTGGATTCCGTGAGAATGGAGGTTCGCCTTCCCACGGACAAACTTGAAAAATGTTCTAAACTCATACATTTATATCTCGCTCGAAATAAAATTACTCTCAAGGAGTTGCAATCCATCATAGCTACTCTTAACTTTGCTTGCGCAGTTGTTTTGCCGGGACGAGCCATTCTTATGCGACTCATCAATTTGACAATTGGCATCTCAAAACCGCATCACCACATTAGACTAACAAAAGAGGTAAAAGAAGATTTAAGGGCCTGGCAAAACTTTTTAACCGGTTTTAACGGTAGATCCTTATTCTTACCTGACATTTCGATGACTTCTGACTCAGTTGGACACAGATGCTTCTGCCTCAGTAGGATACGGTGCAGTCCTAGGCACACACTATTTCTATGGCATCTGGGATCAGACATGGGCATATCAAAATATAACGCTTATAGAATTCTACCCCATTGTTCTGGCAGTTCAGATCTGGGATGAACACTTATCCAATAAATGTATCTATTTTCACACTGACAATCAAGCATTAGTTGAAATCATAAACAAGCAATCCTCTAAGGGCACAAAAATCATGCATTTCATTCGCACATTTGTACTCTCTTTCCTTAAATTAAATATCTTGTTCAAGACAAAACATATACCTGGTACACGTAACAAACCCGCCGATGCCCTTTCTCGCCAACAGGTTTCGAGTTTCCACGCCAAGGCTCCCTATGTGGACTCACACTCTCACCGCATTCCGCTTCTTCCAACCTTGCCAAGCTAGAGAGTACGTTTGACCATTTGCTCAAAAGCGTCCTTCACCCAGCTACACAAACCACATATAAGCGGGCTTGGACGCTATATAAAGAGTTCATATCAAACACCTTGACCGAATTTTCTCTCCCAGTCTCAATAACCAATTTGGCCCTTTTCATAGCGCACTTAATCAACAAGAAATATGCAGCATCTTCGATATCCACTTTTGTTTCTGCAGTTGGCTATGTGCACAAACCCAACGGCTTCGCAGACCCTTCGTCATCTTTCCTTATTCAAAAACTGATTCAAACCATTCACAAAAGTAAATCTCACGATGTTCGTTTGCCAATTGACAAAGTTGTACTGGATAAGCTTACAGTTTCGATGATGCATACTGTCTCAAACCATTTCAGGCGTACCATGTTTTCGGCCATGTTTACATTGGCTTTCCATGCCTTTCTCAGAATAAGAGAGATTACAATGCAAGCGACTGTACATCAGAATGATAATTTGTTATAATTATCTCAAGTCGTTTCTTCCCACAAGCGTCTTGCAATCACTTTTCCACACTTCAAACACGGCTCAGGACAACCATATACTTTACATGTTGCTGCCCAACAAAATCCTGCTACATGTCCGATACAGGCATACCTGACGCTCAGGGGTAACACCCCAGGACCACTTTTCATGAACCGCAATAGGCAACCAGTTGTTAGAGTAGAATTTAGTACAGAACTTAGAAGAGCACTTTTCTTTTGTGGCTTTAACTCTTACCATTTTAAGTCCCATAGTTTCAGAATTGGAGCCGCCACTGAGGCGGCTAGACAAGGTTTAAGTGACAACCAGATAAGGGAATTAGGCCGCTGGAGATCAGATGCATTTAAGAAATACATAAGGTTAGGCGGAAGGGTCTCGGCTTTGTAACACTTCAGTCACTTTTTCTAAGATCGTCATTCTGCTGTGTGGGTTACTGTCTTTTTCAGGTCTCGTGGGTTTCGCAGACCTAGATTCCTGATCATCGACCGTGCTTTGCTGGGATGGCATACACTCGACCCGGACTAATCTGTGTCTACCTGCCGTTTCGACCGCCAGGAGCGTATGAGGGTACTCTAACAGCTCCGGAAGACCAACAGCGCATTCAGGAAGTACTCGGATCCGTTTTAAAGTCTCTTCCCAATCCTTCATACAGGCTGGATATATCATAACTACCGGTGTATATGAGGGTGCTCTACTGCCTCGGCAATACAGCATTCATCGGTTTCATATTGCTCAACATTGATTTTTCTTTTCTTTGATGCTGGACATTTTTGTTCTTCGCACCACCCACCTTTTGTGGCTGCCAGAAATGCAGCAATCTCTATTTGCCGTATTTCTGTTTATGGTGGTTGCAGCCTCAAAAATGTATGTATTATACCCTGTGTTTCATTGTTCAGTTTCTTAACATGTTTACCTTTTAGACTTTGTCCAGATAGTTATGTTATGTTGTAAATACATAGCAAATTTTTGGTTCAATACATTACATTTATTTCAATACAAAGTCACGAAAGTGGCCAGCATCAAACACAAAGTTTGTCTTTGTTTTAATTATGTACCCATATACTTTGACTTCGTAATTTTGTACGACTGAACTAACGAATTTTGTCTTTCACTCTCTGTCTTCCTTTTGACTCGATCAATGTTGTAAAAAGTAGGATGGTACATGCACATTTAATTTTACAATCTCATCAAACACGTTAGTAATAAAGAGACCTGTTTTCATTCACTTTCTTTCTGAAAATAACTTGCACTCCTCTTCTACATGCGTAAGACCACATCACATAAATACTTTTACTCAAATTACCTTACTTGGACGAAAATCACTCCAAAAATTAATGCTGATAAATTTCGTAGTCGCAAATGCAATTATCAGACAATATCTTGTCCTCAGAAATTTTACTTTGAATCAAATAACCTTGGTACTTGGGTTCATTGATGAAACAAAAGGAGAATACGGTAATTTGGTGACTGAAACAGATTTTTACGAACGTGAAGTAGAAAACACGTTCGATTCCTACAGTTGGTTAAAGAAAAATGAGGTATTGACTGATGAACGATATAAGGATACTTCGTCAGATGTTTATGACAAGTACAGAGATTTTATAGCTGATCCTAAAATAATAAGTTTCGTGAATTTCTTGATTCAATTGTTGGTGCTAGAGTTTTTAATATTGTATAAAAATTGTAAGCAAATATTGTATAATGAAAAGCAGATCATCGATTTCAATCATATTTCTGAGGAAATTCCAAAACAAGATGTTGACGCTCTAATGCAATATTACAGATATTATCATAAAAACTTTTGGTGTGTAAAACAATGTTACAAGTATTACAGTAGAATACTTCGAGTAATATCATATTTACCATTGCTGATGACAAGCTCCGGCATAATTTCAAGTGGAGCATCATTAAATCCGTTTTTGTTAATAATATCAGGTGTTGGTGTTTCTTTTTCAACGGCGTGTAAAAAAATTGAGCCACGACTTGAAACTAAAAAAATGCTTGTAAAACAGCAAGTATCACCTACAAAAAATTACTTGATCAGATAAGATCTTATTTGCGAGGTGTAAAATATGATATCGACGATTTAATACAAGACAGTATGTTAAACAGATATTCTGCCAATGAGAGTTAGCAAGTACGAAAATAATTATCAAACAAAATATGATAATGATAGGGTATAAAATTTTGTCTAAACTTTAGAAATGAAATAATCTCAAACAAATTTTTCACTTACCTGCTCAGGTACAGATCCACTTGCTGAATGAGCAAGGAGAAAACTTTTGCCTGCCTTTTATAGCGTTATAACGCGAAATTTCCATAACGTAATCTTTGGAATTTCCATTACGTAATCTTTGTAATTTCCATTACATAATCATTGGAATTTTCATTACGTAATTTTAAAGAATGTTCTTTGGAATTTCCATTACGTAATTTCTAGAATGTTCTTTGGAATTTTCATTATGCAATTTCTTGGAATTTCCGCGATCTTTTACCTGACAAAGTTATATATGTTTTGGAAATTCCGTGATGAGTCATTCTGGAAATACGTGCAAGTGAGAAAACAAGTGTTTCTAGATCAGAGACCCCTTATTTTGTCAGAAATGTAAAAGTCATCATCGGAGCTGAAGAGAAATGTCAACATAGAAGGGTTTTGGAGGGAAAAGAAGGGTCTCTGAGCTAGAACCCTGGTTTCTTCTACTACTTATATATTGACATATTGTCAAGCTCTTCGATTTCGAAGGCAAGTAAATTTTGCATGCAGAAACCAATTTCATAATGCGAAGTTAGAAGAGATCGGTCTTGAGAAAAAAACTGGAACGTGTTATGTGTGAACCTTGGCTATTTAGAAATACTGATTAATGTTCACTGAGTATACACGAACACAGCTCCCGTAGTGTGGAGTCCGTGTTACTCTAGTTCTCCGGATATAGATGTCACCACAACTAGAAGACAGATACCAAAATGTTTAGGTAACGTCACAATACGGGTGAGCTTTTACAGGAATTGTCCTCCTTAGGCAAGCGATCTTCAGATATACAAATATTTAAAAATGGATGCTGTATTCGTTCTTGCTATCCATTCTTTGTGGTCGAACTGTTTATATATTTAATGTTTCGGACTTTATTCTAAATTTTCTATTAAGTAAGACCTTTGTCACAAAATGCCATGCTTCAGATATAATATTGTCTGTTCTAAGTTGCACATTTTTTACAGCTGAAGAGACATGTATAATTCAAATTCATGTTATATGCATTCAGTTACGAACATTGTTCTATTTCTTGTAATCCAGTGCTATCATTCTTATATCATAATAATAATCTCGTACAATCGTTCACATGAAAGAATTTAATGCGTTACGAAGTCAGTGTATGTGCGCGCACGCTTTATATTATATATATATATATATATATATATATATATATATATATATATATATATATATATATATATATATATATATATATATATATATATATATATATATATATATCGAAGTATTTATACTCGAACGTGCCTCATTTATTATACGATTCTGTCATTATAATGTTGCCTGTCACGGAGAATCATCAAACTCTGGGGTTTCGTGTAACTCGGATACTGCTACCATTGGTGACGTTGATACTGAGGAAGGTATTAGCTTACTCACCGTGGGGAGCCAAAAGTTCTGGATGAATGGGTCTGCAAATAAGCAGGTTCTGGAGAGATCCGTCAATAGGCTGGGGGAAGGAGTCCACGTGAGGTCCTTCATTTACCATTTGACGGGAGAAGAGTAATTAGAAATGTCTTGCATTCATAGACTGGATGCCACGAGATATATACCATAGCACGTTTCGTTTTGAACGGCAAATTTAATGGCACTGTATTTATGAAGATCAATAGTATTTACTTCTTGATAAGCCATGCCTTGTTAATATTTGTTGCTAAATTCCATACACTGTTTAAACCTATATCAATCATGTTTGCTGTTAGTTCTATACACTGACCAGGTCCATTTGAATACAAGATAAACTGTGAGCATTGGTTGGCATTACATATTTTGTTTCTCACCTTTTAAGAACAAGACCGTTCGTTATAGCCGTTTTTGGATTCTGTTCTATGAGATGTGTCTGATTCATTCATCTCTGCCTTGCTTATAAATAAACGTTTTATTCACGTAATTATGTTAAGCGTTTTCGCTAGATCCAATACCACCTGGTTTCATCACGTTTCATTGATCATTCGGGATTTAATATATAGCTTTTCATGCCTACTGCATGATACGATGGGGGGGGGGGAGAGAAGTAAATCACGCTTCATGTGGAAACTTTTATATCGTATATAGAGAAAATAGCTCTACAGATTCACAATGAGTAAATAAAGTCAACAATATGGAAATAAAATATCCACAAATGTAAATTGATACGAAATGAACCTTAGCATTATTTTGTGACAATCTATGACTAGTTGAGATAGTTGGTAAATTCCCACAATTGCGTGAGGACGTCTTGAGTACAGTTCCTCATAATAGGCCCCGATATGTCGATGTCGAGACATAGTCCGGTTTTCTCGTGCTGGATGTATCCACCCTAAAAAGAGAAATTATACATAATGGAAACATCACGTCATACAATCATTTCGCCATTCGATGAGAAAACAAAGGTAATCTTGAGTTAATTGATATATTTGACAGTTGGACAAAAGAATAATAATAAATAATACTAATGAGGACTTTGTATAGTCTAATCTTTAGAAGCTCTAAGCGCTTTACAACATTTGACAACACTTAAAAAAACAAAAACAAAAAACAAAAAACATATATAATGATATGATTACAAAAATAAAAACAAACACCACGAAAATAGAAACAGAAAATATGCTGTAAATATTTAAGGCAAGGATACATTATTAGGTCTTTAAGTCTGTTCTTGCAGTTGAAATAGGTGAGTTTTAAGAGCGCTCTTGAATGAGATCACTGTGTCTTTGTGTCTAAGTGCAGTGGGCAATTCGTTCCACGTTGCTGGGCCCTGGTATGCAAAAGAGCGTTGTCCATATGATTTCATCTTCATAGTGGGAATAATGAGAATACGAGTGTCAGAAGAGGAGCGTAAGCATCTTGCAGGTGTGTACACATGGGTGAGGTCAGATAGGTATGTTGGACTGGAGCCCGTCAGTGAAACGTAGCACAGAGAACAAATTTTGTGTTTAATTCTGGATCGTATGGATAGCCAATGTAGGGTACAGAGCAGGGGAGAGGCGTGCTCTGATCGTGGTACTCTAAGGATGATCCGAGCAGCTGTATTTTGAACTTTTTGAAGTTTCTGAAGTAGATATTGAGACGAACCAGACAGAATTGAGTTACAATAGTCCAGTCTTGAAAGTACTAAGGAACACACAAGTGTTTTAGTGGCATCAACTGAAAGATACTTGCGAATGGAGCTGATTCGTCTCAGCTCAAGATATGCAGCCTTGCATATGTTCATGACATGTTGATGCAATGAGAGAGTGCTGTCAAGAGTGACACCGAGGTTTCGTACTGACTGTGTGAATTTAATGTTGGTGTTACTGATATTTATTGTCTGAGGTAAAGGATGTGAATGAGAAAGTCTTTGTGTTGTAATCAGGATGGCTTCAGTTTTATCATCATTCATCTGCAGCTTGTTACATGTCATCCATGATTTCACATCGGAAATGCACCTCTACGCCTTGGATGGTAGCTTCAACTTCAGTTGGATGGCTAGATTTGTATAT
>JAECUM010016015.1:0-23981 GCA_016617855.1 Megalonaias nervosa | reverse complement strand
ATAAATGCAATAAACTGACAACGAACGGTGCAAAACTAGTATCTAACTAGCCTGAGCGCTTTCGACTCTTAATGAGTCTTTTTCAAAGGCAAATACAAAATATAGAAAAGACAAATAAAACACAAAAATAAACGTTGTGTTTGCAAAACATTACATTGCTGTTTATGCAGGAATTATACCTTTAAATTGATTATGTTTCAACTATTGTTGTTCAGCTTGTTGCGGATGCTTGAAAATATTTTTATTCACCTAGAAATTGATGAGCCATAACGACATCTATTGGTTTATGTAAATTGTATGTAAGCGCAAAATATATCCCAGATATTTCGTTGCCATAATAGTAATTATAGGCTATTATGCAAATTTAGAGAATTATTTAAAAGAAAATGTGTCAGCTGCAAAAAGTAAATAATTTCATTTGGCTGTCTTTGTCTAGTATTCTTGGTTTAAACCGTTTGGTTCCAATGTTCTAAGGCGGCGTATCCAGTAAGATTCCTTTTTTTCCTGGTTTCGGAACTCCAGCTGTGGTTGTGAGCAATTTCAACAAGTGTTATATCACTGAAAGTGTGGTCAGGGGAGGAGAAGTGTTCTGCGACCGGGCTTTTGTACAGCTTCTTTGTCATCCAATTATGTCTATGAAGGTTGATCCTCCTGTGTAGCTTTACAGTTTCTCCGACATACTGAAGGCTACAGATCTTACATGTGATGAGATAAATTACATTCTCTGTTTTGCACGTTTTGTTTGGACTATGTATGTTTAGTTTTTCTCTAGTCAATGTGCTACAGAATGTCCTGGTCTCTACCATATGTTGACAGTTTTTGCACCTTTTATCGCCACAGGGGCCAGATTGACTAGGGTGGTCTTGGTTAGTGATTGGCGTTAGCTTCGTCCTTACTAGGATGTCCTTGAGGTTTTTTGTTATACGGTAGGCTACTACAGGTTTGTTTGGGAGGATTAACTTTAGTGCATCCGACGATTCCACGATGGGCCAGTGTTTCCCGATGATTTTACCTACTTTGGGGTTGTCTGGATGGTATTTTAGGATAAATGGTACCCTATCAGCCTTTTCATTCTTTCCATATTTTAGTATGTCATCGCGGTTTGTTTGTTTAGCCCTTTGGGTTGCCTCCACAATCAGGTCTTTATCGTAGCCTCGGTAAATTGAATGTTTAGATAGCTCTTCAGATCTTTTTGTGCTAAAAGTTGACCCTCCAGTTTTCCCATAAAAATATTATCATACAAAGGGGCCATTTTTATACCCATTGCGGTTCCATTGATTTGGAGTTAGTTTTCTTCATTAAATTTAAAGTTATTGAGTTTTAGGACAAGCTTCAGGAGTTGGACTAGGAAGTGTGTGGGTGGATTGTCTAAAGTTCTTGTTTCCCATGCTTCTCTACACGCCTGTATCCATTCGTTGTGCGGTATGTTAGTATACAAAGATGTGACGTCTTAGGAAACAAGCAATGTATCTGGCAGTAATGGTTCGCTTGCTTTGCTTTTATGAGGTAATCTGTCGTGTCCGGAAGATATGATGGTAATTTGTGGACATTTGTTCTCATAAAATAATCCAAATATTCTGATATCTTTTCTGTGGGATGCCCGTTACCTGAGATTATATGTCTGCCGAGGTTTCCTTGTTTGTGGATTTTAGGTAGAAAATAATATCTACCTGCCCTTAGGTTTTCTGGGCTTAAGTAGATTCTCGTTTGCTGGTCTATGTGCCCGATTTGTTACACCTCGTCAATAATATTAGTGATGGATTTTGCATATTCCAGAGTTGGATCATGGTCTAGCTTTTGATAGAATCTAGAGTCACTTAGTTGTCTACTTGCTTCACTAATCTAGAAGACTTTCACAACAAACATATCTCACAGCTGTGTATCATTTATCCAATTTATGTTAATCCAGCTGAAACTTTAATATAGGTCGAGTACACTTCTTTAAGTTTTCAAACACAGATAAGTTTGTGTTACCAAGTCATGTCAAACCAAGTCAATAATTGTTTTTATTTACAGTTAGTGCATTCTTAAATTAAAACAAAAATCGGCTCATTTACTATCAACTTTAAAATATAAATTTCACAAGAACTTTAACGGTAACATTTATTCATAAGCACGGGCCACATATTAACAATATGTGGCTCAACAGAGCAATGTATCTAACAAGTACATGTCGCATCGTACACCGACTATGGTGTACATACATACATACATACATATAGACACACACACATACATACATACATACATACATACATACATACATACATACATACATTCATTCATTCATACATACATACATACGTCCTGTAACAGTGGATTTTGTAAGATGTTATTGCAACACGTAACTGAGTTACTGAGTCAGCGTGATGAGAAACAAATTAAATTGACGAATTGGCTAGTTGCGTAATAAATCACTAAGCTGCAGTGGTTAAACATCCCAGGTTTGTGGCATGATTGATTTTTAATTGGGATAACGATCAGCCAGATGGAGAGGCAAGATAAATATGGGTTTAGTAGGGACAATTCGGAGAAAATTCTGGGCCATTGAGCTATGTGTCATAAAGTGAAATTTTGCATGAATCGGTTTATGTAATAGCACAGAATAGAGAATTGTTCTAACCTCGATTGGCTTGTGTTAAATTTAGGTGATTATATAAAAATAATCCTGATTGGCCAAGCTATTTAAGTGTTGTTTGTTCCCAGACGAAATTCAATGTTTTAAGTATTTTCTTCGAGAAATTGGCCAGTCCAAGTTTTTTCTGCAGAACGGGGAAGTTCTTAACTCCAGGGCAGTAAAAGTAATCTCTCGTTATAAATTGTCGAAGGGACGGGTGTCTGGAACTTTGAAAGACACGGAACTTAGAAGAACGTGAAGATTCTGCTATATAGAATCGAGCAAGTCTCGGAAAGCACATGATAATTGTCTGAATCGAATGCAATTGCCGTGGTATGAGTTTGTAATTGTTTGTTTGAATCTATTTGTTTTAAATTCATACATAGATTTTCCATTCATGAGTTCGGAAGATAACTGTTTTCATTCATTTGTCTTGAATGTTATTTGATTCGTTTATTCTTTGACTAAAATGCATTGCCTTTGGTTTGAATTTGTCAGAATTATGTGGATTTGTCTGTTTAAAATTATGAATAATTTACACTAAGAATTCAGTAATTCATAGGTTATAGTACGGTATACTAATGTATTATTAGTTAGCAAATATTGTAGTTATGACATGAGGTGAATTTTGTTCATTCGTTTGCATACTTATGATGTGACTTTTTTAACCGAGACTCGATGGTATTATACATTAAGACTGTCTGCCCTCCGACTAATTACATTATTTTATAAATTTGGTAATTTTATTTCTAAGAGAAAGTGTATCAGGCAAATGTCAGGTACTAATTCATTTTGTTTACAACTGATTAAATCGTTATATTCTGCACACGGGGTCCTCGTGTTGTCCTATCCTATATCTCTGCTCAGGTCTCTGATTATTAAACCTAATAATTTCATATTTTATTTTATTATTTATTTACTCCATCCGGCAATAACACAGTGGTCCGTCATCATCTAACGAGAACCACAACCACCTCGTAACGCATGCATACATACATACATAATACATAAACACATACATACATAATAGCAACAGGGCATAGATACAAGCATATGTGTCTATCGCAAGCTACAGAGAACCCCATTATATTCATTCTAATACGTACATACATAAGGTTCGTACAAAAACATACGATCCAATATTTGTGCCAGAAAAACAAACAGTTAATACCTCGGAAATATCGATAATCCATCTTCGCGATCAGGAAAAATTTCATATTTGGAATAAGGACGACTATATCGAATTCCTTTAATAAAAGTGGACGAAACTTCATAGTGAGATTCAATATTCCCGGAGAAACATTGTGTAGCCGAATGGTGTAACATGCCTGTACAAAATGTGACCATCTTAAATAAATAGAGGAAGTCATAAACGCAACTATAATGCTGAAAAATATATGGGTGAACTTAAAATGATTTAGAAGGAACAAGTATATGGAACATGATCATGATAACGACCATGATAATTATGACCAAGACTTGAGCATGATGATTCTGGTTACGGTCATAGTCATTTGACGCTTTCGACTAGCAAAGACATTACAGAGAGTAGTATCCCGCTCAAGATACACTCTATAATGATTTCATGTGTTGCACAAATATTAGTTATCCTAAAAACTGCATAATTTCGTAATGTCAAATAGGTAGAGAATCAGTTATGATTAGAAACAACTTGGCCTTCTCAGTGAAAGAACTGATTTGCAGTAGTGATCGAATTGTTGACATTCAATTACGTTCAGTGAAAGATGTTACAGTCTTCATATTTGGTGCATATCTTCCCTCCATTGAATATATTAACTTTTATCAAGAAAATGTCGATACAACTGATGTTAGATTTGATAGATCTGTTTTATATTTTAGAGCCATGCAGAACAACTCTTGACTATATATTTATTAATATGAGAATACTATACTGAGTTGTTCATTGTGATGTCTATACAAATCACGATACATGCATAGCATCAGATCGTTTTGTTGGGTACAGCACTTTTTCTTATCCGGCAGCAAGATATTGTAACCCTTGTGTGCAGAGTATCAGTTTTAAATATTATCTAAGTGAGAGGATAATAAATTTATAGCATATAAACTCGAAAAAGATAGGTCATTAAACTCAGACTCCAAATGGATCACTCAATCGCCCCAAGAACAAGAAAACCTTCAGTGCAAATTATTTTATATAATCAGGATGCAGCATTTCAGGACTTAACGTCGGAAAAGTTTGATCCTCACAACAAGTTTTATAGGTCACACGATGTTAAGAAATCTCACGATAAATCTTTGTACTTTTCTCGGTACGTAGATATAATATGGAATGCCGCAGGGCATGATCGTGAATCTTCTAAGCAAAATAAAGAAAAGACATTACAGGCTTATTTAGTAGCTCCTTTAAAACGTTTGATAAAGCGACCGAATTAAACGTTAGGCATTTATGGAAGTTATACAACATACTAGGTAATACGGGCAAGTGTTCCAAATGTTGTCTTGAATTATCATATGATGTTGAACTAGAGTCTAAGCCGGATGAGATATCTCGTCTGTTTACTAGATATCTTCGTAACTGTGCTAGGGATGAACCGATATATATATATATATATATATATATATATATATATATATATATATATATATATATATATATATATATCTCAAATATTGATAAAACTAATCTTAACTCTATTAGTAAATTGTACCATCTTTTTGTAAATCTAACATCTAAACTAATATTGTATTTCAGTATACCCATATATTTTCTAGAAAAGATGCTACCACAAAGGACGGTTTTATTTCTGATATATGTAGCGTATCTACGAATGCACTGAACTATTCTTTGAGGACAAAATATTTCTAGAAAAAATACAACGAAAACAACTTATAAAACATGCTACTCATAAATATGAAACTTTTGAAACTTACGCCATATTGAGACTTCCTGCAAACTATTTTAAAATATTCCTATTTATATTAAACCATCAATTTTGTGACATATTCCAAAGACAACAAGAGAGTTACATTTAATTATATCGCTTGCAAACACTCTGATCAGGGTTCTATATAATGCCATTCAAAGTTTAGGCACAGCACTTATTATTACACATAATTATTATACAAAAGTATTATTCTATGTACTTAATTGCCACCAAAGCACTGTACGACAAAAAAAAATTAATTCTGACACATAAATAATGTTGAATTTCGTCTGGGTCTTTCTTCAGAGTTATGTCAGATGAGGAATTTATTCAACATCTACTGGTAGGAAATATTCATTTTATAATGTCTGTTAAGTAACCAGATTTATTTGCTATTTCCTAACATTCCGTATAAAATAACATTAGAACAAAATAATAATAATGTTTAAAATAAAATATTATTGGAAGAATATGCAGGAGTGGCCTCTATAATAAGTATGGTGTTTTCATCTTATGTACACCGCTGTATATAACTAATGCATTGATCTCTTATTTTTCTTTCTCGTATAATTTATCTCAGAAAAGAGGAAATAAAGTTTGTTGATGATGATGTTGATGATGATGACAATAATGCCAATTAAATTATAGTTAAGAGCTATATGTGTAGAGTGGTACCTGGGGCAGAGGTTTTTTTAAAATTAAATTCATACTTCAACTGCCTAGTACATATAAAGCTGTCGAACAGGTATGCTAGAATAGATAGTTCGCACAGCTGAATATCATTTAAACAATTTCTGCTTATCCAGCTGTAATATGGGTTGATAACTCTTCCATGTCCCCATCGTTGTCAAGCACAGAGAGTCCAAATGTTTTGCTGGAAAAACAATTGCATTATTTAAAATCTATTTTGACTGTGATAATTTAAACAACTATCGATAAAGCAAACATCTAGCTTTTGTTTCCTCTATCAGGAACTAATCTCAATAACTGGTTGAATATTTCTTGTGTTGAACATATTAGAAGATGGGCTTCGTAATGCTGTCTGGCGTGTGAGACAGTTATGATCAATCACGGTCAGTATAATGAGATTTTGTGCATGTGTCGACCATTAATTGTGTGCATTATATTTATATCGCTTGCCGCTCGCCTGACATATTTCTTTGTGATTTACAGTCTTTTGACAGATACATAATATTTTCATTTCTGGAGAGAACGTGGTATGTAGATAGTGATATTACTCGTTGCTTGGAAACTAGTTTTGCTTTGAGTTGAAAATTATTTGTAATGAATCTTCAATCTGCCTATTATTAACAAAATATTAAAGACTCAATAATTAATTTGAGTAAAGGAAAGGTGAACTCAAAAAGTATATTAGGAGTGTATTCATTTACACCATTGTTTTTAGCCAGTCACATTTTTAATGATGGCAACGAACAGAAACAGAAGAAAAATATTTCGGTAACTAGAAATGGTGAGTTGTTTGTTTGGTACCATACAGTAGCAAGGAAACGAGTTCTTACTGATAAATCAGCAACTTTGCCAGATTTCTTCTTAGTATTTTTGAGCCTATTAATTATTGTTATAATCTTAACCAGACCCTCGTATGGCACCGATCTCACGGAACCATATAAGAAGACTAGTTCATCCAGAATAGAAAGTCATGAGCATTCCCTCAAATTGATATAATGCATATTGTTCTATGCGGAAAAATTAAGTATCATTAACAATGGATATGAATGTCTGTCTATATAAACGGTATACCCCGAGTAACTTTAATACCATTTCACTGATTTCTGGTTTCAAAGATACAACTAATGTATAATGTTGTCGTTTAGATAATTTCGCAAATATCAGGTTGGAGTTGATTACCTGAGTGGTATTTCTAATACTTAAAAACCACTGGTATTCCTAAGGTTAAAATCGTATTGCATGGTTTAACTGCATAACACAACACAGATTGCATTCTTCATTGGTTGTAAAATTTCAGGTGGTACGATTAAAACCTCTAACAATTTTTTTCTATTTTCATCAGACTTTTAAAGAAGAGTTGCCGCTGTTTAAATATGCGTTAAAGTATATATCCAGTCAGGTAAATGATGAAATTGTGTTAAATAATATATGAAGATTATTTCACAACTTGCTGATCTAGATTCTAGTGGTCACTCAGAGTTCTTCTTGTTGGAACACCCCATGTGAAATTGGTTTTTACTTGTGCTAGCATTTAACATAATTCTTGCTACTTTCAATAGTTTCGATATTCTCTAGCATAGCTTATTTGAATTCTATCCCCATACTGTGCTACAATAATCCAAGAAGAAGTAATGTACTTCAACAATGCAGCAAGACGTAGTTAATTATGGTTTCTCTTTTCTTCCGTAACCGATTTTTATAAGTGAAGACTCCCAGTTCTGCTTGTATCTAACATTTTCTAATCTATCCCCGTTTACGTCAAAATCAACTGCAATCTGATCATTAAATGAGGCCAAATTCTACTTACTAAGAGATTAGCTTTTGAAGAGGTTTGCTTGATTTTTGTTTTCAATTGATAGACAAGTAATTTTCAAAAAACCATTTTGAACGTCCTACCCCAACACGTACCAATCGAAAAAGTGCGTAGTTTCATACGACAGAAGTAGAGTCATCCACCTTATCATGGAGAACAATTTCACTAAATATCCTTCATTTTAATGTGTTCAAGCCCCTAATTCAAACATCTCCTCAACTTGGGTGTGCATTCAATCTCGGTTTATTATATCATACAATAGAATATAAATTACAAATATGGAACTAGGGAAGCTGTTATATAAACACAACCCTTATCCATTCCTCTGACAAACAGATTTAACTTGCAAACTTTAATAAAAGCTCTCATCGCACTATTGTCAGGGCTGGAACAGTTCATTGAATAATAGCCTCAGAAAACTTTATAATTTAAGATCAGCGAATAGACAGTTTCGTTACGAAGAATGATATTAAGATTATTTAAAATCTTTCAAAATAGTTTCAGCTCTATTCAGAATTTGTTCCATCTCTAATTGATAAATATCTCCATGTGACTAACTTAAAATGTCAAATTATTGTTTCCTGAAACTAACTACAAGTACAGTTTAATGAACTTAAAAGTTCAACATCCTACTATTAAAGTACTCTTTTCTCGGTCGATCACTCTTACTCCATTAGCAATTAAGACTACGTTTCGCTAATGAGAAGAATCTTTCTTAAATCAGATAGAGGCTTTATTTAAGCAACTTCCTCCAAATATTATTCATTGGCCTGCATGCAAAAGGTTTATCAGAATTCCACTCAAATATTTGTTTCTGACAACAGGATACGAGTAAATACAACCAATGAGTTATGGTAGTGCACGCAAGAGAAAATTACGTAATTAGTTTTAATAACCTTATTTGAACTGGAAAATTTAGATTTAAAATATATATTCCTCCTTATTGATCACAACTTGTTAAACTTAGTATGAAATGTCAGCAAACATTTAAGGAAACTAAACATAACAATGTTTAATGAAAATTTAAACTATTCAAATTTTCGTCATGCAGATGGAGGTTTCATCTCGCAATCAGGATTCTCTTGTAATTAAAAAACGAAGAATAGTGTCTTTCTATCTGCCAAATAGACGTTCATTATTTGTGACCCGTTATCAGCTATCTCAAAATAGTCATCATTTAATGCATTTTGAAAACTGATCTTAAGTCAATTAAAAATAGATGCAACAACAGTAATATGCATGGCGGGAAGAAGATGCATCACAAGCATTCAGTTCGTTCTTAATCTGACATCTACTTTCATATTGAGATTTGCATTATTCATGTACGATGAATAAGTCACCACAATATCTGAGATACGAACTTACATGTAGTACATATTATATATCATTCTGGATCTATTGTTGACAATTCATATGTTAGGCAGTGGTTGATTTATGCGAAACGGTTCTGGGGGGTACTGACAAGCAACATAAACAATTCGATTGCATGTATTCTGTAAGTATTGTGAATATTGTGTTAACCTCCACATGTCTGTCCGTCCGTATATCCGCCCTTATGATCATATTGTTTGTTTTTACATTAATACCTATTTGGTCTCCGTCTGGGTTGGGTTTTCGGAGAAGAGAGGGGCTTGGAATTATCATTGAAAAGCGTTGGGACATCTGATAGCGAGTCAGTGCTATTGTTCTAGATAAAACATTAATTTATCAGATACAAAATTTCTAAACAGATCTGCAGCAGCATCAGCGACCCTCTGCAAAATAGATACATGTTACGGATGGATTCTTATCAAGAGGAAAGGAAGCATAAGTGGGACTGATTACACTGGTTACTAATTTAGCTCCAATTAACGTTGACATTTCAGAGCCTGATATCGATCTCTGCAAATACTATTTAGCAAAGCATCGATCCAAATCTTTAAAAAGTAGAAGATGCACATCGAATGCATATCTATACAATTCGAATCAAATTTGCACAATAAATCAAACGTGACCTACCTGCTGAAGAGAAAAGGTTGCTTCTTCCATATCGTTGTTGCAGAGCCCCACACCTCGTAGAAGAGCCAAGCCAAGCAGAAACGTGATAGAGCATAGAGTAAGTAATATGGCTACAAACGGTTCAAAACTAATTCAGCTTGTGTTGCGAACAAGTTGAAAATATGATTTTTATATGGTTGCTATTGATGCTAGTACATTTAAGGTAGATATCCTAATGAATTGTTTCTACCATTTTTGTTCTAAATTGTCTCAGTTGTTCTATAGAAGTAGTCACAAATAGATTCTCCGCATGCTGACTAAAGAAACCACACCGTAGCTAAGGAATCAATTCCCGACACAAAACGGGAACTTGTGATAAAAACTAAGAATTGTTCTAAACAAATTTAATGTAAATTAAATCAGCAGTACGACATACAAACTAAAAATATGTTTTTCCTTATGATTACAGCTCCAGTCACATTATTTCTAAGGGATTTGTTTATTTGTCTTTAATTAATTGAACCATTTGCAGCATTGCAAATCCTGTATTTTACCATTTACATTAGTGTATTATGATGTATAGCAGGATCAGTTTAGTTGGAAGTCTGGTTTTACTAAGAAATTTGTTCCATTTATTTTTATCAACCAGTATTTAAATTTCAACCTTTCACAAACTTACATCTGAAGGTCAATGATTGGCTAAAGAGATTATTCCAGGAATTTTAATTACCCAGGTCTGACACTATCTTTACCAAGGATTAACAGATTCGCTAAACCCAAGTCAAGTACCTGCTTCTTCGTAAGCACCTCCAATCATCAGAGTGTAAACTAGACTTCCAACTCGAAATTTCTAGACTCCCGTTTCTTTTGCAATTACACAGAAAAAAAACTGTTCTTTGTTAACAATGCATGGTTGTGTCTTTATTGCGATCCTTTTGACATATCGACTTTTATTATCAAACACAATAGGGGAAACTGTTCTATTGAGCCAGTCGCTTAAATTATTGCTACGTATATCATACCGTAACTAGGGAACCCACTCCAATGGTACAAACTGGCATAAGAACTAAGAATAGATTCTAACAAGCTTAATGAAAAGTAGCTCAGTAGTCATAGAGATAAAATGAAAAATTGTTTTTCAATTAAATTACAGTGACGGTAACTACATTGCAAGGTGAACCTCCGCGAACATAATTTGTACAGAGTATAGAGAATGTCCTAACAAAAAGTTCTATCATCATTGATCAGAACTGACTCAGCCGTTCTGGTCAAGAACTTAGCTGGAGTTTAGGTTGCTGTGGAAACGCTGCCATAGTTACGAGTCTGTGAAGAACATGATGTTGGTATAGCTAACAATATATGCCTACCAAGCTGGTTGGAACCAGCTCGCCTGTTCCAGAGAAAAGGTTGAAATATGTTTTGACATGGTTGCTTTGAACGTTGCACCTTTGTTCGGGAAACTACCATCTAAACAATTTTCATAAAACTTATTATAAGGAATATTGCTTCTGTGACTAATGAAGACTGACTCGGCCGTTCTACAGAAGAAGTAGCAAATACGTTTTTTAACTAGTTGCCAACGATGTCACACTGTTTCAAAAGAAACAACTCCGGACATAATTTGACAGATCATGCTTTGAGAAAAATTACGACAAAGCTAGATCAAAATTGGCTTATCTGCTCTAAAGCAAAGGGTCAAGAATAGGTTTTAATTTCTGCTTGGTATGTAACCACGTCAGTGCTATGTTACTCATTCGGATCTCGAGTTTGGTATACCAATCCTCGGTAATATTTCTACCAAGTTTTTGCCTGAAATGCTCTAGGTTTATTTCAGAAACAAACAAAAGCACATTTGACGGACCAAGCACAACGGGAGCAGTGCCACACCATATGATCACTTGATATTACGACCGGGAGCCTTGAAATATCTAATGTCTGGACTTTTTAGTCCAATCAGGAGGTACATTTTTCAGCATTATGCCTGTCTTAGGCAAGGAATAGTGTATATGAATGTCTGTCATTTTGGCATTTTATCTAATATACATATGTTGTTGATGATATGGATGAATGAAGTGAGATCGAGTTTGACCAGTTTGTTTTTAATTGTATTAAAAATAAAAGAAGACAGTTTGCATTTCTGTTTAACCATTTGAATTTGGTGTATATATTGTTTACTATGGATACAGAGGTTGTGGGCTACAACTCTAAAAGAGGTGTTGTATATGTTATCTATGTTGTTTCATTTATCTTTGTTTTCCTTGTTTGATTGCTTTTTGCAATAAAATATAATGGACTTGTATTATTTACCATGGTTGTAATATTATTTATGTATCAGATTTTTGGAGACAGTTAGTTCTAAATCTTTATTGCGGCTAATGATATTAGGGGAGCACCACCTAAGTCATTGTCAAATATATTGATATCTTCATTTCTTGTAATCCTAATAAGCTCACATTTCTCAGGAAAGGTCATTAACGAGACTCCCATTTATTTAATTTGTCTATGACATTTTGGAAGATTTGCAATCAGTCTAGGCTAAAATACCGCATATACGATGTTATTATCAACCAATAGTAGAATGTTTTCTGCTGACATAAGAACGCATCATGTTTATGTAGAATAGAAAGAGGCAAGGTCATCCGACTGAGCCCTTTGTGACTCCAGATTGAAGCAGGCATTCTTCAAACGTGTAACCAACAAGGATGCCGAAATTAATTGGGTTCCTTCTAAAGTAAATGTTTTCACTATGTCAATGAAAGACGTAGGCGACTGGCAAGCTAATTCACGCAAGTCCGGGTCACTGAGAACGAAAATGATGCTTAAAATTGTTGGTTCTCTCTAGTTTTAAAGATGTGATACTGGGTCAGTATATAGGACCCTTCCCTTGGAAATCGCGGAGGATAAGTGAGTTATAAATGGAAGGGATTTCAATTTAAACCAGAAATAACTAAAATACATCTTTGACTGGATCTTTGAATAAGTCTATGATTGTGTTTTGACAGCACTTACTCTTTAGGCAAAGCAACAAATCATGCAATCTGAAGATGGTATTGTGCCATACATGATATGAATTGCATCATGTTACTCCTAGAAGTCATGGATGATGCAATCATAACTAACCTTACATCACTCTGCTGAAGACATTGCCCAATATCAGCTCTAGAAATCATACAGTGTCGTGTTCTCTTATTTGACAGTGTTCGAGTTTGCAAAGGGACACGTTTCTGTTTAGCCAAAGGTAGCAGAGATGCCTTGTAATTGTGTGAAGAATGTGGATAACTTCTGCTATGTTTGTGGTTGAAGGAACTTTTGCATCACAAAGCGCAGTACAATATCTGTTGTAAAGATAACCTATCACCTTTATTTTGGCTGCAATATTGGAGATCAGGACAAAAGGTGGGTCCGACACATATGTTGCAACACTTGTGCAACAAATCTGCGCCATTGATTGAACAGGAAAAGGACATTTATGCCTTTTGCAATGCCAATGATTTGGAGAGAGCCAACAGATCATAACAGCAATTGTTACTTCTGCATGGTGCATCCAGTTGTGAAAGATGTGTCATAAAAGAAAAAGTGGACTGTACATTATCCAAACATTCCATCAGCTATACGCCCAGTACCCTACGGAGAAGGACTGCCGGTTCCTGATGCACCAGAATTATTCTCAATTGAGTTGGACAAGGAAGAGGAATAGGATGTAATTTCTAGTCCTGAACCATCAATGTCACATGACCTAAATTTTCTCCCATCATCCTCCTCTGAATCACACCTCACAAAACAAGGTGAAATGTATGATATTATCAAGGATTTGGAACTATCCAAGAGTAAGTCAGAGCTGTTGTGCTCCAGACTACAGCAGTGGAATCTCCTGGAAGGTGATGTCAGGGTTTCCATGTTACGTGACCGTCAAAAGGATTTTGTCCCATTCTTCTTCATGGAAGGTGATGTTGTAATCTGCAACAACATCGATGGTGTTACGGCAGCCCTCAACATGACATTGTTCGTGATCTAGATGAGTGGAGACTGTTCAATGATTCATCGAAGACGAGTCTTAAATCTGTTTTGCTGCATAATTGCAATGTTTTGTCACCAATTCCAGTTGGTCATGCAGTCCATATGAAGGAAACCTATGCAAATATGAAACAACTTTTGAGGTACATAAACTATGACCAACATCAGTGGCAGGTGTGTGGCCATTTGAAGGTTTCTGCTCTCTTGCTTGGTCTGCAGACTGGATGCACAAAGTTCTGCTGTTTTCTCTGCGAATTGGATAGTCGTTGAGAGATTTCCACTACACCAAGTTATTGGCCACTCCGACAGTCATTGGAGCGTGGGAGGAATAGAGTTCAGCATCAAAGACTTGTTGCATCAAAGAAGATTTTGTTACCACCCTTGCACATCACGCTAGGTCAGATGAAGAACGTTGTCAGGGCCATGGATAAAACACAAACAGCTTTCAAGCACATCCGTGGTACATTTCCAAGGATAAGTCAAGCTAAGATAAAGGAAGGTTTCTTTGACTGCACAGCGTGGCAAGGAAAAGACGGCATGCAAAGCTTTCCAGTAAGTGGCAACAAATTGTCTCGGAAACAACAAGGCAGACAAACGCAGGGAGTTGGTGGAAAACCTCTTCAAGGTATACAAAAGCCTTGGTTGCAACATGTCACTAAAGATACATTATTTGCACTCTGATCTAGATTTTTTTCCACCGAACTGCGGAGCCGTGAGCGACAAGCACATCGAGCGATTTCACCAGGACATTCCAACAATGGAGAAACGCTATCAAGGCAAATGGATCCCATCAATGCTTGCAGACTATTGCTGGACAGTGACAAGAGATGCTTCATTTAATGAATACAAGAGACAAGCCATGAAGGGCCGAGTTGACACTGAATAGGGACTAAACTATGTACTTATTTATACATAATATTGTTTTGCCTTTTGTTTCATAATAAATTTTATTTATATGACCCTTTCGTTCTTTTCAAATTGATACATATACAGGAAAGGTAAAATATTATCATGTAAAGCAACAATAAGCACATGAAAAGACCTAGGTTACAATTTATGATTGAATCCCTACTTTCTACACAATATACATAGTTGTTTTAATTGTCATATTTGAATTCATCACATCAAAACCCATAATAAATAGCACATTTTATCTCTGAAGCAGACGACTTCTTAACACTTGTAGACCAGTGTAATTAATGGAGTTACTGTTCTGAAAGAAACGTTGGTGGGTCCATCATCCAGGGTCTAAAACTCCTCTAAAAGATAGCACATGATGGCCACAATCTATAACACCGTCAAATTATGGTTGCAAAATGGATATTTTTTTCTCTGGCAATGATCAGCGAAAGAAAACTAATCTTCTTCAGAGCCCATTTTAGAACAATTTAGCAAAAACATTTAAGGTAGAAGAGTAAAAGATGTTATGTATATTTGTAAGTATAGCATGATCATCCCTTCATAACATTATTGCAACTTTGCTCTAATTGTTTTTCTTTTCCCTATTTTTTTTTACCTCGGATTTTTGGTCTGAAACCTTTATGCAAAGATATAGCTATTTATTTTTCCAAGAATTTAGCTTCCTTACCCCTAATTTGGGACAAATGTTAAACCTATTACAATGGATGTGAAGCTGACGCTTTCTGTATGCAACGTAAATTGACCGACCCGTTTCAATCTGATGAGATAAAGAATGAACTCCAGGTACAAAACATCAGTGGTATTCTATATCACATTTTTTCTAACATTCGATTTAATTCATCTTGCTAGCCTTTTGCTCTCCTTGTGTCACGTGTCACATTATGACATCGGTTTTTTAGTAATATGGAATACATGGTTCTTCTACAGTACCAAGCATCTGACAGTAGTGCGACTTTATTGTTGTCTAATTAGCTTAGCCCCACCTCTTAAGAGGAATGGTTGAAATCTGATTTTCTTTTGCAAAGCTTAAGTGACAAAAATCAGATTCCCTGAGTTAAACTAAATAGAAAAAGTTATCAGATGAGTAGATTTTGCCCATTCTAATATTATTCTTAAAGCAAGACAAATGAAAATGGCACTCTGTCAGTTACAAAACTGAAGCAACCATTTAAACTCTAGTTGGTCACTAATTCAGGGAATTGTTGTTTAAAGAAAATATCGCAACTAACCAAACACAAAGAAAAACAATAGGCAAACAACACATGTTATTATCCGACCTTATTATCGACGTGTTGACCGTACTATTGCAAGAATTGTCATTAGAGGTATTACCTGAATAGTATTTTTCACACGAAAAACCTACCGGTGAGCTTAAGGTTAAATGTGTATTTAATGGTTTGGCTGGATAACACAAGAAGGGTTTCAATGGTTGGTTGTAAAACTTCAGGTGGTAGAATTAAAACTTCTAACAATTTTTTCCTATTTTCATCAAACTTTTAAAGAAGAGTTGCCGCTGTTTAAATATGCGTTAAAGTATATATCCAGTCAGGTAAATGATGAAATTGTGTTAAATAATATATGAAGATTATTTCACAACTTACTGATCCAGATTCTAGTGGTCACTCAAAGTTCTTGTTGTTGGAACACCCGATGTGAAATTGGCTTTTACTTGTGCTAGCATTTAACATAATTCTTGCTACTTTCAATAGTTTCGATATTCTCTAGCATAGCTTATTTGAATTGTTTCCCCATACTGTGCTACAATAATCCAAGAAGACGTAATATGTTTCAATAATCCAGCAAGACGGTGTTAATTATATTTTCTCTGGTGTACTGATATACTAATGTAAATTCTACTACAAAATTAATCGAACTGTTTCTTCCGTAACTGATTTCGTAAGTGGAGATTCCCAATTCTGCTTGTATCTAACATTTTCTAATTTATCCCCCTTTACTTCAAACTCGACTGCAATCTGATCATTCAATGAGGACAAGTTCAACTTCCTAAGAGTTTCGATTTTTAGGAGGATTGTTTGATTTTTTTTAAATGATAGAAAAGTAATTTTCAAAACACAATTTTGAACGTCCAAACCAAAGACTTGCCAATTGTTCAAGTGTGCAGTTTAATACGACAGAAGTAGAGTCATCCACCTTATCATGGAGAACAATTTCGCTAAATATTCTTAATTTTTATATGAGCAAGCCCCTAATTCAAACAGCTTCTCAACTTGAGTGTGCACTCAATCGCAGTTTATGATATCATACAATAGAAAAGAAATTACAAATATGGAACTGATGAAGCTTTTATATAAAAACAACACTTATGCATTCCTCTGAAAAACAGATTTAACTTGGAAACTTTAATGAAAGCAGTCATTTCATTATTGTCAGGACGGGAAAAGTCCATTGAATAGTTGCCTAAGAAAATTTTATAATTTCAGATAGGTGAGTAGACAGTTTGGTTACTTGCCTGTTAAAATCTACATAAAGAAGTATCACTCGATTTTTTAAAAGCTTTTAAAAAAGTTTCAGCTCTGTGCAGTTGGATCATGTTCAGAATTTGTTCCATCGCTAATTGATAAATATCTCCATGTGACAAACTTATGTCAAATTGTTGTTTCGTGAGACTAACCACCAGTGCAGTTTAATGAACTTAAAAGTTCAACATCCTACTATTAAAGTGCTCTTTACTCGGTCGATCACTCTTTCTCCATCTGCAATTAAGACTACGTCTCGCTAATGAGAAGAACCTTTCTTAAATCAGATAGAGGCTTTATTTAAGCAACTTTCTCCTAATATTATTTATTTGCCTGCATGCAAAAGGTTTATCAGAATTCCACTCAAATATTTGTTTCTGACAACAGGATACGAGTAAATACAACCAATGAGTTATTGTAGTGCATGCAAGAGAAAATTACGCAATTAGTTTTAATAACCTTATTTGAACTGGAAAATTTAGATTTAAAATATATATTCCTCCTTATTGATCACAGCTTGTTAAACTTAGTATGAAATGTCAAGCAAACATTTAGGGAATCTAAACATAACAATGTTTAATGAAAATTTAAACTATTCAAATTCTCGTCACGCAAATGGAGTTTTCATCTCGCAATCAGGTTTCTCTTGTAATTAAACAACGAAGAATAGTGTCTTTCTATCTGCCAAATAGACGTTCATTATTTGTGACACGTGATCAGCTGTCTCGAAATAATCATCATTAAATGCATTTGGAAAACTGATCTTAAGTCAATTAAAAATATATGCAACAGCAGTACGAAATTAAAAATATGCATGGCGTGAAGAAGATGCATCACAAGCATTCAGTTTGTCCTTAAACCGACATTCTACTTTTATATTGAGATTTGCATTATTCATGTACGATGACTAAATCACCATAACACCTGAGATACGAACTTACATGTAGTTCATATTATATATCATTCTGGATCTTTTGTTGACAATTAAAATGTTAGGCAGTGATTGAATTATGCTAAACGGTTGTGGGGGATACTGACAAGCAACATAAACAATTTGATTTCATGCATTATCTAAGTATTGTATATATTCTGATACCCTCCATATGTCCGTCCCTCCGTATATCCGTCCCTATGATCATACTGATGGTTTTACATTAATAACTATTTGGTCATCGTCTGGGTGGAGTTTTGGGAAGAGAGAGAGGCTTCGAATAATCATTGAAAAGCGTTGGGACATCTGATAGCGAGTCAGTGTTATTGTTCTAGTTAAAACATTAATTTTTCCAATCCACAATTTCCAAACAGATCGGCAGATCTGGGAAATAGAAACATATTACGGATGGATTATTATCAAGAGAAAAGGAAGGATAAGGGGGACTAATAACACTGGTTGCTAAGTTTGCCACAATTAACGTTGACATTTCGGAGCCTGACATCGATATCTGTAAGTAAGATTTAGCAAAGTATCGATCCAAATCTATAAAAGGTAGAATATGCACATCGAATGCATATCTATACAATTCGAATCAAATATACACAATAAATCAAACGTGACCTACCTGTTGAAAGGAGGAGATTGTTTCTTCCATATCGTTGTTGCAGAAGCCACACAACTCGTTGAAGAGCCAAGCCAAGCAGAAACGTATAGAGCATAGAGTAAATAATATGGCTACAAACGGTTCAAAACTAATTCAGCTTGTGTTGCGAACAAGTTGAAAATATGATTTTTATATGGTTGCTATCGATGCTAGTACATTTAAGGTAGATATCCTAATGAATTGTTTCTACCATTTTTGTTCTAAATTGTCTCAGTTGTTCTATAGAAGTAGTCACAAATAGATTCTCCGCATGCTGACTAAAGAAACCACACCGTAGCTAAGGAATCAATTCCCGACACAAAACGGGAACTTGTGATAAAAACTAAGAATTGTTCTAAACAAATTTAATATAAATTGACTCAGCAGTACGACATACAAACTAAAAATATGTTTTTCCTTATGATTACAGCTCCAGTTACAATATTACCAAGGGATTTGTTTATTTGTCTTTAATTAATTTAACCATTTGCAGCATTGTGAATCCTGTATTTTACCATTTACATTAGTGTATTATGATGTATAGCAGGATCAATTTAGTTGGAAATCTGGTTTTACTAAGAAATCTGTTCCATTTATTTTTGTCATCCAGCATTTAAATTTGAACCTTTCACAAAACTTTCATCTCAAGGTCAATGATTGGCTAAAGAGATTATTCCAGGAATTTTAATTACCCGGGATTGACACTATCTTTACCAAGGATTGACAGATTCGCTAAACCCAAGTCGACTACCTGCTTGTTCGTAAAGTCTTGAGATTGTAAACTAGACTTCCAACTCGAAATTGCTAGACTCCCATTTCTTTTGCAATTACACACAAAAAACTGTTCTTTGTTAACAATGCATGGTTGTGTCTTTATTGCGATCCTTTCCACGCATTGGCTTTTATTATCAAACACAATAGTGGAATCTGTTCTATTGAGCCAGTCGCTTAAATTGTTGCTACATATATCATACTGTAACTAGGGAACCCACTCCAATGGTACAAGCTGGCATAAGAACTAAGAATAGATTCTAACAAGCTTAATGAAAAGTAGCTCAGTAGTCATAGAGATAAAATGAAAAATTGTTTTTCAATTAGGTTACAGTGACGGTTGCTACATTGCAAGGTAAACCTCCGCGAACATAATTTGTATAGAGTATAGCGAATGTCCCAACTAAATGTTCTATCATCATTGATCAGAACTGACTCAGCCGTTCTGGTCAAGAACTTAGCTGGAGTTTAGGTTGCTGTGGAAACGCTGCCATAGTTACGAGTCTGTGAAGAACATGATGTTGGTATAGCTAACAATATACGCCTACCAAGCTGGTTGGAACCAGCTCGCCTGTTCCAGAGAAAAGGTTGAAATATGTTTTGACATGGTTGCTTTGGACGTTGCACCTTTGTTCGGGAAACTACCATCTAAACAATTTTCATAAAACTTATTATAAGGAATATTGCTTCTGTGACTAATGAAGACTGACTCGGCCGTTCTACAGAAGAAGTAGCAAATACGTTTTTTAACTAGTTGCCAACGATGTCACACTGTTCCAAAAGAAACAACTCCGGATATAATTTGACCGATCATGCTTTGAGAAAAATTACGACAAAGTTAGATCAAAATTGGATTATCTGCTCTAAAGCAAAGGGTCAAGAATAGGTTTTAATTTCTGCTTGGTATGTAACCACGTCAGTGCTATGTTACTCATTCGGAACTCGAGTTTGGTACACCAATCCTTGAAAATACATCTACCAAGGTTTTGCCTGAAATGCTCTAGGTTTATTTCAGAAATAAACAAAAGCAGTTTTGACAGACCAAGCACGACGGGAGCAGTGCCACACCATATGATCACTTGACATTACGACCGAGAGCCTTGAAATACCTATTGTCTGAACATTTTAGTCCAATCAGGAGGTACATTTTTCAGCATTATGCCTGTCTTAGGCAAGGAATAGTGTATATGAATGTCTGTCGTTTGGCATTTTGACTAGTATACATATGTTGTTTGATGATATGGATGAAATCGCGTTTGACCCGTTTGTTTTTAATTGTATATTAAAATAAAAGAAGACATTTTTGCGTTTCTGTTCAACTATTTCAATTTGGCGTATGTATTGTTTACAATGGATACAACGGTTGTGGGCTACAACTCTAAAAGAGGTGTTGCATATGTTACCAATGTTGTTTCATTTATCTTTGTTTTCTTTGTTTAAGTGTTTTTCTCAATAAAATATAATGTACTTGTATTATTTACTTTGGTTGTAACATTATTTATGCATCAGATATTTGGAGACATTTGCTCCTAATTCTTTATTCCAGCTAACGAGTTTCCCATGTATCAAATTTGTCTATGACTTTATATAAGATTCTTCCATCAGACTAGGCTAAAAAACTGCGTATACGATGTTATTATCAACAAATAGTAGAATGTTTTCTGCTGACATAAGTGCTCATCATGTCTACGTAGAATATAAAGAGGCAAGGTCATCAGACTGAGCCCTTTGTGACTCCAGATTGTAGCAGGCATTCTTCAAACGTGTAACCAACTAGAGTGCCGAAATTAATTGGGTTCCTTCAAAAGTAAATGTCTTCACTATGTCAAGGAAAGACGTAGGCGACTGGCAATCTAATTCACCCAACGCCTTCAAATACTGTTTATATCCAATAATAATTAATGCAGTTACTTTTCTGAAACGTTGGTGGGTCGATCATCCAGAGTCTAACGCTCCTCTAAAAGATAGCACATAATGGCAACAATCTATAACCCCGTCAGATTATTGTTGCAACAATGTATACTTATTTCTTTGACCATGATCAGCGAATGACAACTATTCTTTTTCAGAACCCTTCTTAGAACAATGCAGCAGAAAACATTTAAGGTGGAAGAATAAAAGATTTTATGCATATTTTAGGCATACGTAGATAGCATGATCACCCCTTCATAATATTATTGCAACTTTGTTCTGATTGTTCTTCTTTTCCCTATTTTCTTACCTCGGACTTTCGGTCTGAAATGTTTGTGCAAAGACTTAGCTATTTCTTTTTCCAAGATCTTACCTTCCTAACCCCTATTTGGGACAAATGTTAAACCTATTACAATGTACACGAAGCTGTATGCAGCTTAAATTGTCCGACCCGTTTCAGTCTGATGAGATAAAGAATAAACTCCAGGCCCTAAACATCAGGGGCTTTCTGTATCTCATTGCTTGCAACTTTCCATTTGATTCATCTTGCTAGCGTTTTTTGATTTCCTTGTCTCAAGCACCAGTGTCACATAAGAGGTTATTTAGTAATATGGAATACATGCTTCTTCTACAGTACCAAGCATCTGCTAGTAATGCAAGTTTAGTGTTTTCTAATTAGCATAGACCTACCTCTGTAAGAGGAATGGTTGAAATTTAATTTTGTTCTTGAGTAACAAAAATAAGTTTCGATGAATTGACAAAGTTATCAGATGAGTGGATTTTGCCCATTCTAATATTCTTATTAAAGCAAGACAAATGGCCATTGAAAATGGCACGCTATCAGTTACAAAATTGAAGCAAAATTTATGACTCTAGTTGGTCACTAATTCACGGAACTGTTGCTTAAAGAAAATATCGAAACTAACCAAACACAAAGAAAGACAACAAGCAAACAACACATGTTATTTCTTCTTTCTTGTGTGGACGTCCATACTATTGCAAGAATTGTCATTATGATGAAAGACATTTTAACAAGCCGATCCATCAGATAGTATTTCTGTTAATTTGCAGAAAGATGAAGGGAAGCAACCTTCTCTAAGCATTTATATCCATGACTGCGTGGATTAGCTCTCTAAAGTTTCATATGAGCTGGATGAAACAAAATGTTGAAATATGTGTGCGTTATCTAAACTCATGTAATATTAGCTAATCCACTAATTACTTTTTTGCACTTCTGTTGTCTATTCGTACTCTTATTTAATGACATACTCATAAAGTCACTTCTCTAGCCATTAACATATTGCAATTGCGTGCCTAGCTCAAACCCTTTGGAAATTTACACAATCGGATTTATCGGATTTTATCACCTGAAACGAGAACTGTCTCCAGATTATAATCCGTATATGAAGGCAACAACACTAAATGTTCCCTGACAGATTTACCAAAGCACAATACTGCATTTACTATTACAAAGTGTAATTTATCAAAATTAAACAATATTTGTGTTTCAATGAAAATCTCCTATGTGTTATCTGTCATGTATGTAATTCATTAAAACCTCGAACACAACAAGAAAAACAATGATAATATCTGACTGAACATAAAAAGGGCACAGACTCTGATATGTGCACCACCTGCAACCTTGTTCACAGTGCGCGTGTGCAGTGAGGTGAGGTGTAAATGCTATCGGCCAAGATTGTTAAGAGTGGATGAATGCTGTAATCAATCAATTATGGGTTCAAACCAACCAAGCAGGAGAGGGGTTGAATAGTGTTCCTGCAGTTGATAACACCTGGTCACCAATAATTGCAAATCAAAGCAGGTCTGCCTTAAAAGTGTATGGGTACAAATGACAACAACAGCAACAACAATAACAACAAAAACAATAATAATAACAAATATTATCGACAAATAATTATATTAACTTCATATGTCGGATGGATGTATATTTTTGTAATAAATGTGTCCAACTGGTCCCGATCCGAGGAAATTTGGTTGAATTGTCCCAGACCTCAGCCTGCAGAGTCTTAACTGACAATCTGGAAATCGTCATCTAAGGAAATTAGTTTTGATGACATCTTTAACAATGACATATATTTGAGATATTCTCAGTGAACAACAGTCACCATTTGCAACTGTAGAAGATAAACACAAAGTTTAGCGACATGGTTGTGTTACGTCTCTAAGCACTTTGGCATCTTCTTTGCAGACCAGAGTGCGTAGCTTGCAATGAACCATTCACCGTTAAGCACTTTATGTTGGAGTGTTTCGACCTCCAACCTACGCGTAATCATTATTACAATGTGC
>JAECUM010016014.1:0-38561 GCA_016617855.1 Megalonaias nervosa | reverse complement strand
ATATATATATATATATATATATATATATATATAAAATCAAGAACAAAAACCAACACAAAATACAAATTAAATATTCATAACAATATTAATGCACTTTATGAGAGCAGTATTTTTGTTGATAAAATGAATCATCAGTTACTTCCATTGCCACTCCAGGATATCTCTGTGGGGTCTTATGTTTCATGAGACAGGGATCATCAACCAGGCCATTTCATGTTCCCTTGAGGTGACATTGTAAACTGCCTACTCAGTATTTTGAATTCTTTGATCCCATGGATATTGGTGGTGTAAAACAAGCATGAAGTATCATTCTGAACAGTTTGGACTATATCAGTGGACAAGGAATGTTTGATTACACTCAGATTTAATGGTTGGATTTATTTCTTGTACACCTGGATTTCTTTATCAAAAGTACAGCTGGACATAGGTAGTATTGATTATGCTAATTCGAGGTGACAAATTTACCTAGCCCCCTGGATGTGTTTAATTTTACTTCATTTTAGTGTAATCGTCAAAGTTTAAAACATTCAAGAACCTGAAATGTAAACTTTAATAAAGCATGTACATGAATGGCCTTGCATTGTTGGATGATAGATATCTCCCAATTATTTTCAAACCTTTGTAGGAGGTATGATTTGAGATTAAACATTCCATCATTGATGGTACATGGTCAGTGATGATAGACAGGCTGATCTACTTATTGCCTCTGGATCAATATGGAATTTGTCAAGAAAATATATCATACTGGGTCATTGGAAGTTTTCAATTTGTATTTATGGTTACCTTCTGGGAAGAAATAATTTAAACCTAAATATTTATAGGATTTAACAGCACATCAGTATAACCCTGTCTATACTGTATACAGTAAGTTTAGGTATACCCAAAAAGGCATATTGAATGAAAGATAAAGGTCAAGAAAGGTAAAATGCTCAAAATATTAAGTCCAAATGCTTGATATAAAACTGGACTCATTTAATAGTCTGAGACCCTCTCAGATGGAACATTATCATGGAGCCAGGATAACAGGGTTGTGTTTGATAGTCGAGATGTGCTGAAGGATGCATCAAGCCCATTCTACATCCCCGAACCCATGGAAAAATAAATTGTGAAAATTGTTCATCCTCCCTCAATGTGACAAAGTTACCATCCTGTAGGTTTTGATAGAGTTTGAACCTTTACCTTATCAGTAAAGCTTATGTCTTATTGCCACCAGAGAAATAAACAAGAGGCCCATTCGGACCTAGGGTTACTTAATGGCTGACATTGGCCTATTAGTCAAATACAAGAGGATGCAGTTGTTTAAGAAATCTGGGTTAGCTGGAAGTCTGCTCTCAAAATGCTTAGTTTGAAGTTTTCTCATTTCTGTAATCTTTTTCCATATTTGAAAACATATTAGCATCAACTGTATAAAACTGATAGTGCATTCTGATGTGAATCATTTCTACAATCTAACAGCCTTATTTCCACAATGCATTCTCTTGGGCATTTCTACAATCTGACAGCCTTAATTCCACAATGCATTCTCTTGGACATTTCTACAATTTGAAATGTCTTTATTCCAGAATAGTTTCTACTAAATTGAGTTAAAATTCTTTGGAGCAGATTTTGAGAATAAGACATTGAAAAATGGTATTATTCTTTAGTACTGGAGGCCTTAGTCAAAGGCAGATTGGTTTCATTGGCATGAATAGGAAATACCTTTATAAGATGCGTCTGTCAAATAGTGAAATTCTTTGGATTCACTTTAGAAATGTTTTATTGACTGTTATGTTTTGCCATATCTGATGGCAGTTTATTATCATTGTACAAATTTAGTAATTCTTTGTACTTCAGTGATTTGTGAGTTGTTTTAAGGCTTTTCACTGATAATAACAGCTGTGATATTTAATGATGAAATGACATCATTTGTAATGAAATTAAATGGCCTCCATTCCAAGAAGACTGCCTTTAAATTTTCTAAAATTTTGTCAAGTGGTTTTTGAGAAGAAGCCTTTTAAAGGTTTGCCTAATTTTATCTCAATAGGCAGAACATAGGGACCTTTATTCCGATGGCATTGTCATTGTCATTGTCACTGTCATTGTCATATCGATGTTAGGTCTCTGCATTTACTGGTAGCTCAGTTTCTCTCATACTGTCCTATACAATGTACACTCATGAATCTTCATGTATCCGTATAGGAGGTGTTACTCACTTTGGGTGAAAGATGGTAACAGTGGCTATATTTTATGCTCCATTGATTATTTTAAGTTTTTACATTAGTTCATTTTCTCTAACACTTTTAAGTCTCATCTCATCTCATCTTATCTACGCCTGTGGCCCCTGCTGGGGCATAGGCTGCCAACAAACTCTCTCCAGCCATCTCAGTCTTGAGTAAGTCTCTCCAGCTGTCCCCACATGTGGCCTGTTTTCTTTAGGTCCTTCTCCAGGTCCCGCCGCCAGGTGTTTCTTGGCCGGCTTCTCTTTCTTTTCCCCTGTGGGTTCCAGGTGAGTGCTTGCCTGGTGGTACTGGATGCAGGCTTACGGAGTGTGTGGCCTATCCATCTCCAGCGTCGTTGGAGAATTTCTTCCTCTGCAGGCTGTTGTTGTGTTCGCTGCCACAGTTGTTCGTTACTGATTTTGTCTGGCCAGCGAATTCAGAGGATTCTTCTGAGGCAGGTGTTGATGAATGTCTGGATCCTTTTCATATTGGTTGTGGTGGTTCTCCAGGTCTCAGCTCCATAGAGTAGGACAGGTTTTATGATGGTGTTGAACATTCGGATCTTGATATTAGTTGTCAGTTCTGTGGATGACCAGACATTTTTCAGCTGGCAGAATGCTGTTCTTGCCTTGCCGATACGGGTCTTAATATCAGCATCAGTTCCACCCTCTTTGTCAACTGTGCTGCCAAGGTAGGTGAAGCACTCCACCTCTTCCAGCTCCACACCTTCCAGCTTGATGGGTGTCGAGTTTGCTGTGTTGACCTTCAGGATCTTGCTCTTTCCTTTATTTATATTAAGACCAGTGCTTGCTGATGTTTTTGCAATGATGTTGGTCTTTTATTGCATCTGTTGCTGGGTGTGGGAGAGAAGAGCCAGGTCGTCGGCAAAGTCAAGGTCGTCCAGTTGTGTCCAGAGGGTCCACTGTATGCCATTTTGTTTGTGGGCTGTCGATGACTTCATTATCCAGTCTATCGTGAGCAGAAAAAGAAAGGGTGACAACAAACATCCTTGTCTCACTCCTGTCCTTACTTGGAAGGCGCTGGTAAGTTGCCGGCCATGGACCACTCTACACGTCATTCCCTCGTAGGAGTTCCTTATGATGTTTGTGATTTTTTCTGGTACTCCATAGTGCCTCAGCAGCTTCCAGAGGGTCTGTCTATCTATGCTGTCGAAGGCCTTTTTGTAGTCGATGAAGTTGACATAAAGCGGCGAGTTCCATTCCAGTGACTGTTCCAAGGTTATGTGCAATGTTGCTATCTGGTCAGTGCATGATCTATTTTTGCAAAAACCAGCCTGTTGGTCTCGGAGCAGTGGGTCGATGGCATCTTTTATCCTGTTCAGTAGGACTCTACGTCTGCTTTCAGTGCCTCTGCTGGAAAAAAAAAAAATTTGACTTTTAAGTCTGGACATAGAATTAGATGAGTGTGTGTGAATTGGACAATTTTTCAGCAATATTGCTATGATGTCTGCAGTGTGGCAGTTTATAGTGATGTCTAGCACTGGGGCTTCATGCCACCGATATGTAGCATGATGTCCCACCCAGTCACATTATCCTGACACCAGGCCTCCCAGTCTTAACACAACCTCTTAATGCTGAGTGCATAGTGAGGCAGCTGTTAGTACCATTTTTATAAGTTTTTGGTATGACTTGACTGGGGTTTAAACCTGCGACCTCATCTGAGGCAGATGCTCAAACCACTAGGCCACTGAAGTGGTGAATTTGATGGGTGTGCTCATCTTGGAATGTTCTACTCAACATAGGCAAACATAGGTCACATTGACTACTTTTTATGCTCCAGCCATGTATTAAGTGTTTGCATTTAGCTCATTTTTTGTGACACTTTTGAAACTTGATGGCTATATTTATCTTGGATGGTACTACAGTATCAATTTTTCACATTCTTATGATTACATTAAGTTTTTGCATTTAGCTCAGTTTCTTTGATACTATTGTATGTAAAGTCATGAAACTTCTTCTTGGATGGTAATATTCACTGTAGGAAACAGTAGGTCACAAGAAGGACCCACTTTTCACCTTTCAGCAGTTATTGTAAGCTTTTACATTTACCTTAGTCTTCCACCGCTGTTGTATCTACATTCAGTAAACGTTTTGGGTGTATTCAGTTTGGAGGTGCTACTCATCATAAGCAGAAGTAGGTCAAAGTGACCAACATATTTTTGCTCTAGCAGCTGTGCAAAGTGTTAGAATTATGCCATGGTGGAGCAGGCAAGACATACAATTGTGCAGAATTCTTGTTAGTAACAGCAACCAAATTAGATGGCAGATTGTCATGAAGCTTATTGTAATTGGTTGACATAGTCATTGGCTAAAGGGCAGCAGTATTCATGCTTGTGATATAGGAAGGTGAAACTGTGCAGTCCTACTTATCACCATCTACAACATCATGTCATGCCCTTTCACATACTATCTGTCACGATTAATTTCATTTCCACATAGTAACTTTTGAAGGACTTCATGGGTTGAAATCAAATTTAGAGTATTGCTTTCAATTAAAAATGCCCAGGTCAAGTTTGATTTTCACCCCTTTAAAAATTTAATGAAGCACAGGTCACTGTTTGACATTACATTTACAGGGCATTGAAGTCAGAATTCTAGTTTGGAAAAATGTCGACAGTAATTCAAAATTTTAAAAAAATTATGCTAATTTATCTTTATCAACCCCTCCAATTCATGAAGGTGGGGTGCTAAATTTATAAATAAAACCCTTCTTGTACTTCGTTATTAAGTTTTAGAGCACTTGAACAGGAAGAAAGCTTGACAATAACAGCAACAATTTGACTAAATATAGTACAATTCACCACTGTCAATAAACAGGCCAATCAATTCATATTCTGCCTGGTGCCAGTTCTCAAACTTTGTACAAAGTCAACATAATACAGCATTGAGAATTTAATTAAGTAAATAATTGTGTAATTAGTTTGCAAAGTGCAAAATAACTCACTAAAGGGAATGTGTATTTAACAACTATGGAGTATTACCATATACCATCTAATAATTACCCCAATGCATACTAACTGCACTAATCAACAGGATTTCATGTATATACGCTGACAATAATTACAGACTGTACTTAGATGATAGGTTTAATTGTAGAGTCTTTTTGTCTTATAAAACTTATTCCCCAATTAAAAAGGGTCAGTTGTTAAATTAAAAGATTTACAGTAAAACCTGTGGACAGCACAGACTAAGAGATACTTACCCCTAGAGGACAATGTTTATATATTCCTTTCCTCGGGTACATTCTTATCCTCTTGTGAAAAAATACATGTTTTTGAAGATCATTTGTCTGGTCCATTGGACATCTATTATTGACAGATTTCAGTTTATGTAATTTATAATACCATATATGCTGCTTATAAGTTGAGTCCGACTGCAAACAACAAAGATCCTGATCTGCCATAGCATAATGCACCTACAGATCAGGGTCTATGTTACTTGTTTGTTCTACTGATTACTCCAACAAACTGCACAGACCCAGTTGGACTCATCTTATAAGCGAGTATATAAGGTAACCAAAAATGAATCCATTCCAAACAAGTATATTTTTGAAAGCAACAGCTGAATAAATTGTGAGAAGGTTAATGATGCTTGACAGTAATTCAGGATTATATTTTTCCATACTGTTGATATCTCATAGACTAAGGTAAAAATCCCTCTGCCTGGTGCTAGTCCTTATACTTCATAAAACATCAGATAATGCTGTATTGGGAATTTAATTAAGTAAACAAATTGTTTAAATAGTTCTGCAAAGTACATTTCACCAAATTTTGTATCTAATACCTTAGGAGTATTACCATATACAATCTAATAATAACCCTACATAAACTGTCATTACACTAATCAGCAGGATTACATATACATAACCAGGTGATAATTACAGCCTGTGTTTACACTAATACATTTAACTGTAGTTCTTTTGTATTATGAGAAAACCCATTACATTCAAAAGATCAGGTTGTCAGATAAAGAATTTTTATAGTGAAACGAGTCTTAGTGGGATTTATGGTGAAACCGGTCCTAGTAGACAACTCTGTAAAAGAATTTACAGTGGAACCAGTCTTAGTGTATAGCTCTGTAAATGAATTTATAGTGTAACCAGCCTAAGTGGAATTACAGTGAAACCAGTCTTGGTGGATAGCTCTGTAAAAGAATTTACAGTGAAACCAGTCTTAGTGTACAGCTCTGTACAAGATATCTGGTTTGAGAGGACAATATTTAAAAAATCCCTTTCCTCAGATTTGTACTTAACCTCTGTGTAAAGAATACTTGTCCATAAAGGTCAGTTATTCTGGTCCCTATAATGTCCTTTATGGACAGACTTTACATGATTTTTAACAACCAGCAATTAATCCATTTAAAATAGGGTATTTTATTTTAAAGCAGGATCATGAGACTTGACTGTAATTAAAGATTATCATTTGCATTCCAGTTATCTCTTGTAATGCAAAAAATAACATTTTTGTTAGTGCTTGGAAAAAGGGTCCCATTGTTACCACAGAAAAATCATAGTTCATCACATCTTTCAAGTCATGGTTTGTAGAAATCATTTTCAAATGTATGAAAATAGGTATTGCACAAATTATAGTGATTTCAGTGTATGTGCATATGCCATGCAATTTTAACCTGGTAATACAGAACCTAACTGGCATTTTCTTGACATTTCATATTGCAACATCTGGAAGACTTGGAAAAAAAAAACTCATTGAAATTCCTCACAACTCAAAGAATATTTTGCACAAATGCACAAACTGGTGCTTGAAAAATATCACACAAACATTGTCTATCCATAATACTACTATTGCATCATCACTGTCATTCAGCCAATCAACAACCACTATTTAGCTAATTTTTAAGAGGTAATTGACTCAGTGTTTATCAGTTTAGGCCTTTGATTTTGATGGTGAATAAAATCCTCCTAGACTGTGATTTTTGTCTAATACATTAACATTTAAAGCCAGTAACATAAATAGCCAGTAAGATAAATTTTTGAGAAATTCTATAATAATACAGTTGGAGAATTTGTGGGAAAAATGAATGGAAAGACCCAATGATACCAAATATTTTCATCTATTGGAAACCGGGTCTTGCATGGTCTAGCCTGTTTGTTAAAGTTATGGAAAGAGATTAGGTAGACCCTTGAAGGAAGTAAATTGATGATCCAATAGCTCTACTTCATAATGATGTCACCAATATTAACGGGGGGGGGGGGAGACTGTCAACAGTGGCTGTTCATAGCAGTTCCCCAACAATGTTGATGGATGTAAAAAAAGTGCTATTATGGCCTAATGGCCAAAGCTATCTTATTTACTGCTTAAGATACCTTTTTAATTAAATTTATTCCAAAGGGCCCTTCTTGTTTGGTAGAAACTTGGTAAAAATTGTTTTACCTCATGGTATGTTTTGTCTTGATGAAATTGGATTCTCCGTAGCATTATTTTCTGTCTTCTGAAAATAAGGTTAATATGACCTGTTTATATTTTTGTGTAATGATCATATTAACAAGGAATAAGACCAATTTGCACTGGTCATAAATTTGAGAAGAGAACATAATTTGACATTTAAGTCAATAGCTAAGTTCAACTTTTATTGGTTTGTATGCCCTGTACAGAATGTTTTGTACCAGGATTTCATTTTATGTCTGTTTAACAGTATTAGAAATACAAACTCTGATCTTAACCACTCTATTTCATTCAGTCTAATCAAACAGCATGCCCACCTATCATGATATATTAAAGGAAGCATTGTACCACTTAAGGAATATCTATGGAAACTTTGCTACACTTGTTGTATATCACAGGAAACATTGCTTTACTCGAGATTTATTAGGGGAAACATTGCTCCACTTAATGTATATCAAGTGAAACATTGCTCACCTTAAGGTTTATTAGGGGGAACAATGCTCCACTTGATGTATATTAAGGGTAACATTGCTCAGCTTAAGGTTTATCAGGGGGATCAATGCTTAATGTATATTAAGGGAACATTGCTTCACTAAAGGAATATCTAGGGAAACCTTGCTACACTTGCTGTATATGAAGGGAAGCTTTACTCCATTTAAGATTTATTAGGGGAAACAATGCTACACTTAAGGTATATTACTGGAAACATTTGAACTACGTTGTGACAGAAATGTAATGTATGAATTTTCTTGCAGACACAAATTATCTGCCTGCAGAGGCGTGGTTACGGTTACTTATATGGTTCACCTTAAAAGTCAAATGCATTTTTTGTAGGGACAATAAATAGGATTTGATTTATCGATATGATTTTATTTCTCCCTTAAATATGTCTGGTACCAATTTTGTGGTGACATCAGTCATATGGTGCTAATATGCCTAATACATACAGGATTTATATACAAAATACATATTGGGTTTATACAGCTAATGCATACTGGGTTTATACACCGAATCCATGTGGGGTTTATACAGCTAATACAAATGGTGGTTAAACTGCTAATACATATGGGGTTTATCAGCTAATACACACAGGGTTTATATACCAAATACATATGGATCTTATACAGCTAATATATATGGGATTTATGCGGCTAACACATATGGTGGTAATACAGCCAATAAATGTTGATCTTAACAGCTAATATATATGGGGTTTATATAGCTAATATATATGGTAGTTAATACAGCTAATATGTACAGGGTTTAGACACCAAATACATATGGGGTTTATACAGAAACATCTACAGGGTTTATACAACAAATATGTATGTGGTTTATACAGCTAATGCATATGGTGTTTATATGGGGTTTATATAGATAATGCATAAAGCCTTGATTCAGCTAATACACATGGGACTAATAAAGCTAATAAATATGGGGCTAATGCAAGTAATACCCCAGTTATGGATCTAATACAGCTATTACATTTTGGACTAATACAGCTAATACATAATGAGCTAATAGAGCTAATACATATGTGGCTAATATAACTAATAGAAAAGGGGCTAATACAGTTAATACATATGTGGCTAATACAGTTAATACATATGGGGCTAACACATATGTGGCTAATACAGCTAATACATATGTGGCTAATGTAGCTAATAGAAAAGGGGCTAATACAGCTAATACATATGTGGCTAATACATTTAATACATATGCAGCTAATACAGCTAATAGAAAAGGTGCTAATACAGCTAATAGAAAAGGGGCTAATACAGCTAATACATATGTGGCTAATACAGTTAATACATATGGGGCTAATACATATGTGGCTAATATAGCTAATAGAAAAGGGGCTAATACATATGTGGCTAATACAGCTAATACATATGGGGCTAATACAACTAATAAATACAGGGCTAATACAGTTAATACAAAAGGGCAAATACAGCTAATAGAAAAGGGGCTAATACAGCTAATACATATGTGGCTAATACAGCTAATACATATGTGGCTAATACAGCTAATAAATACAGGGCTAATACAACTAATACAACAAGGGCTAATACAGCTAATACAAAAGGGGCTAATACAGCTAATACATATAGGGCTAATACAGCTAATAAATACAGCGCTAATACAGCTAATAAATACAGGGCTACTACAGCTAATATATACAGGGCTAATACAGCTAATAAATATGGGACTAATGGAGCTGGTACATATGGCGCTAATACATTTAGGGCTGATACAGCTGATTAATTGGGGCTAAAACAGTTCATACATAACCAGATGTATCAACCATGTTACCCCTGTATGTATTAGCTGTAAAAGCCCCTTACGTCATTTGAGGCTAATACAGATCATACACACAATGCTAATACAGCTCTGGTTAATTAATGAAGCAACAATTTACACGCCATTTGTTCAAGTCATAACCATATTAATGTGTTCAGATTGAAACAAAATAATACATTTCTTTAGTTCTTTCATTCCAAGAGAAATTTCAGTAGGTGATTAGTCAAAGCTTTATTTTAAGCCTAGCTACATTATGGTCAGGTTATGTCAATGAGATACTTGGCAACATGACATACCTAGCTACATGATGGTCAGGCTGCATGAATGACATACCTAGCAACATGATGTTCAGGCTGTGTCAAGGACATACCTTGCAACATGATGGTCTGACTATGTCTGTGACATACCTACCAACATGACAGTCTGGCAATGCCTATGATATACCTAGCAAGATGATGGTCTAACTATTGTTATGTATGTTTAATTGTTTGTTTGTTAGTTTTAAAATTTTTATTTCATTACATGCTATTGTAATGTAACATTGTATGCAGGACTTGACCTTGTCCATGACTGAGTTCATGTCTGCTTGACCCGATTGATTTTTATTTTTTTTAAAAATATATTTCATTTATGTCAACAACTAATACATAGCTAAATTATTCTTTATGTGTATGAGCTTAATATCAGGATTATTATTCAGGTAAACAAGGAGTAAATATGGTGAATTGGGTCAGAGTTTTGGAGATTCCTAAGTGAATTTTACAGGTTATTGTGTTGTACATAAACAAGGCTCATTATATCATTTTAAAAGGTTATTTTCCATTAGGTAATGTTTTCTTTTAGAAAATGCTAATTGTGATCTGAGGTCAAGTAGAGAACTATATACTCTTGTGACTGTGAGGATTTAGTCAGTCATGCTTTAACATCTAGCTGTATTATGTTGTGACCAGTTTGGGCTGAATTTTATTTTCTTCAAATTATTGAATTCAAGTGATTATTTTCTCTGGAAATACAAAAGTGCTCTGATAAACATCTTGGACAAAGACATTCACTGGAATTTATACTGAATTCAACCTGAAATAATATTTCTGTGATTCAGCAAGAGACTGGTCTGGCTATGTCTGTGATATAACTTGCAACATGATGGTTTGGCTATGTCTGCGACATACATAATAACAGGATGATCTGGTTATATGTTTGAAATACATAGTAACATGATAGACTGGCTGTCTGTGACACATCTAGCAACATGATGGTCAGACAATGTGACAAACCTATGAACATAATGGTCTGGATATGTCTGTGATATACCTACCAACAAGATAGTCTGGCTATGTCTGTGATATACCTAGCAACACGATAGTCTGGCTATGTCTGTGGTATACCAAGCAACATGATTGTCTGGATATGTCTGTGACATACATAGTAACATGATGGTCTGCATGTCTGTGACCTACCTTGGAACATGATGGTCTTTCTGTGTCTGTGGCATAAATAGCAAGATGATCAGACTACATGACATACCTAGCAACCTGATGGTCTGGCTATGTGGTCTGGTTATATCTGTGACATACCTTGCAACATGATGGTCTGGCTATATGGTCTGGCTATATCTGTGACATACCTTGCAACATGATGGTCTGGCTATATGGTCTGGCTATATCTGTGACATACCTTGCAACATGATGGTCTGGCTATGTTTCTGACATATCTAGCAACATGATGGTCAGACTATGTCAGTGATATCCCTAGTAACATGATGGTTTGGCTATGTTTGTGACATCCCTAGTAACATGATGGTCTGGCTATGTTTGTGACATCCCTAGTAACATGATGGTTTGGCTATGTTTGTGACATCCCTAGTAACATGATGGTCTGGCTATGTTTGTGACATCCCTAGTAACATGATGGTCTGGCTATGTTTGTGACATCCCTAGTAACATGATGGTCTGGCTATGTTTGTGACATCCCTAGTAACATGATGGTCTGGCTATGTTTGTGACATCCCTAGTAACATGATGGTCTGGCTATGTTTGTGACATCCCTAGTAACATGATGGTCAGATTATATCAGTGACAATTATTTGAGAAAATGACAATTTCTATAGAGCTGTCATATGTGTGAATGCATATTTATTTATAAAATATAATGCCTGGTCTCCCATTTAAAAGTCACTTCTTTTGGTAATGGAGTATGTCCTCCATTTTTGTGGCTGTCCCTGGGGTGTCCTTTAATTCTCACTTGAAATTATCTTCTGGTCTCACCTACATACGATTTTCCACTTGTGTTACATGTGAGCAAATAAACAAACTTACATACGATGCAATGACCGCTTGTGGTTTGTATAAGTGCTTTTAAAGATTTTGGATTCTACTGTCCATAGCAAAACTTGCTTTGTAATCCAGTACTTTATTTGTGAATGATTTATCCATGTAACATAGAGTGTTTCTGGCCCTTTCAAAGGCAGTTTCATACTCGCCTACTCTACTGAGTGTGTGGATAAAGGTCAGACTGGTTAATTATTTTGAATTTTCACATCATAAGATAATGATTCATGAGGGCTCAAAATTGGGTCAGTTTGTAAACCTTGGGGGGCAAGTTGATGTTAAGACCTCTTGCTAGTTTGTCTTTGTGGTTGCATTGTTGGAGGTAGTCATATCTTTTTGAAACTTGACATGGGCTTGCTAGTTTGCCTTTGAGGCTGCACTGTTGGAGGTAGTCATATCTTTTTTAACTTGACATGGATGGAATATTCCTAACATCTTTGTAAAAAGGGGAGTAGGTGGTTAGGAAGTTGCAGACACTTTGGTTTTTGCATTAATTAACTGGATCATCCAGTTTTCTGTTCTGGATGTTAGAGACATCTTTTCTAATGATTGTTTTAGTGTTAGCTGGAAGTGCTCATGCACTCCAAAGGAGGCTCCAAATATAAGTGTAATTCGAATCCCATGGAAACTTCTTGTTCTCTTTGTATATTTATTGGGATCTAGTAGATTGGTACCCTACAGAAAGTCAACATCACTTCCAGTTAAATTTCTTTATTTTATTTATTTATATTTTTCTTTATTCTGCTCCAGTCCAAATCGTATATTGTATTTCACTGTTTTTCCTGTCAAGAACAGAACATGGTAAGAAGATACCTGTGATGATGAATGTCCATGAGTCATGAAAACTTGTAGGTCACTGTGTATTGTATTCGACCTACTTTAGTACCATAAAATGTTTATTCAGCATTATTATCTATGTCTCTATACATGCAGGTAAATAATACATATCAATGCTTCCATCATAGGTCATCTGATGCAAGGCATACTCTTTTCAAGTCCGTATAAATTGTAGCTTTATTTTGGACCACAATAATCACTACCAATCCGGACCTTATAAAAGGACCTACCTACCTACACACATCAGTAGTGTAGGGGGGCGATACAGGGACAATGGGACTTGCATGTTAAAAAGGGTCCCGGCACTATAGGGACAAGATTTATAGGGACAATGGGAATCAGCATTACAGATAGGGTCCCGGCACCATAGATACAAAAGACATTTTAACAGGGGTGACCTCATGGTACTGGATAGTGGGGAAACAATGGCAACAATGTTGCAAGAGGCTGACCTCAATCAGGCAGAACAGTGTTGCAAGTGGCTGACCTGAATATGCGTTACTCTAGGGACAATAGAGACATAGACATAGAGAACAGACATAGAGACATGGTTAGAGACAGGGTTAGAGACATAAACAGAGACATAGACATATTACACAAACATAGATTTATGAACATAAATCTATCACACAAAAAATTGACTAAAATAATTTTTAGGCAAGAAAGAATAGATATCTTTTTGAGGCAATGGTGTGGCACTGAAAAGTGCCTTTTCACTTTCTTCTATTTTGTCTCCTCTCTTGTTCTCCTCCACCAACTTCTCATCTTCTCCATAACATTTTTCATCTTCTTTTTCTCCTCCTTCTCCTTCTCCTTTTCCTTTTCCTCCTCATTTCCTCTTTTCATTTTCTTCTTCTTTTATCAATTTTTTATTATAAGTTCTTATATGTTCTTTTTCCTCTTTGTCCTCCTTTTCCTCCTTGATCATGTCTCTTAATCTTTCCTTGGCCTTTTTTAAATTGTTTATCTCCATTTTTACATGGTGGGGGCTATAACACCCATCCTCCAATCTAACCAGCAGCTCTTCCACCATTCCCAGATCGTCCACCACCTCTTGCAACTTCATCATCTTGTCCATGTTCTTAGAAGCCATTTTTGTTATTTAATGTTGAATGGCGTGATTGATGAATGCTCCGCTTTATATCCATCAAACATGGACATGAAGGAAAACATCCCTTCACACCAACTACCCATATCGCATACCAAACAATCCACAGTGATAATAGTGCTAACCTAAAATAAATTTTTATACAAAACAACACACTAATACTAACAAAACTACTATACTTTCTATCAATATATAATGGAGAAGGAAAGTTTTTACAAAACACACCATTACCTACAATCACATCAACAAAGGAGTTAGGGTTTATAGTCCCACTACTTCACATTCACACAAAACAAACACTCATGAGTGTAGGGACAAGGGGCTTGTTAAGGGTAAAAAGACACACACACACAGACACACACAGACACACACACAGACACACACACACAGACACAGACAGACACAGACACAGACACAGACAGACACAGACACAGACACAGACACACACACACACACACACACACACACACACACACACACACACACACACACACACACACACACACACACACACACACACACACACACACACACACACACACACACACACACACACACGTGCGCTCCACTTCCTCAAGTCTGGCACTTTCTGCAATGGCCTCCATGGCCAGCTCATCCAGGACTTGGCTGGCATACTCCAGGTGCATTTGGAGTTCCAACAGTTTACTGATTTTACTCATCTTAAATGTTAACGAGTGAACATTGGGGTAGCCAGACTAGAGAGAGCGAGATTTTGAATTAAAGTGGCTTTTGCCCATAATGGGCATGTGCCACTGGTTAATGTCTGCATAGCAGACTGATAAATTATCCTGGGGGAAGGAATCCCAGCCTCATCCCCCAGGCTTTAATGCTCTCAAAGAGAGCTGATAAATTGGCCATCAGGTCGTGGGTCAACTAAGTCCCAAATGACCTGATTGAATACGCCAGCAGGTGAATTAACAAACGCTGCGCTTTATATACTTCAAGCATGGACGCGAAGGAAAACACCCCCTTACACAAAAACTAACAATATCCATTCCACCATCAATAACATGGAAAGCGCAGACCTAAAAGAAACAGTCACGTTAACTTTTTTCCTACGAACATATTTTATTACCACTCATACATATAAAAAACACAATGACTATCTTACATGTCAGGGACACGAAGTGTTTATTGGCACACTTCTATTTTTTACCTACAGACAAACACAAAGACAGACAAATTTTGGCAATAGAATAGTATATCTTTTCTAGATTGTTGGGGTAGCCCTGAAAAGGGCTGTTTTGTTGGGGGTTGTGGCAATCTCTCATCATCTAAGATTGTGTCCCCGTCTGGCTGCAGGCTTTCCGCCAGGATAGTGTTTGCTTTTTCAGAATGAGGAGAACTCTTTCATGTCCACATGGCAGTCCACAAAACCTCTGTATGGCTCCTGCTGTTGCTGCTGCTGCTGCTCTCTTTGCTTATGAAGTCTATACTTCTCGGTCCACTCTTTTTGCTCCTTCTTGATTTTGTCTTTAAACACCTCTTCTATCAGGTCTTGGGCCACTTTCGGCATCCTGACATTCTCTATCTCATCAGGCTTGGGTATCAGGTTTTACCTGACACAATGTAAATTCATGTGGGGTTCATTCAGTTTAGCTAAATTAGAAGTCATCTTCATAGGTTGACGAGTCAACAATGGATAGTCAGACTGGACTGGATTTTGGATTATAGTGGTGTGCTCACATATTGTGCATGTGCCACTGTTTAATGCCTGCAAGGCAGGCTGTTAAATATTCCTGGGAGAGGGAATCAGAGCCACCTCCCCCAGGCTTTAATGCACTCAAGGAATGCTGTTAAATAAGCCATCAGGCAGAGAAACATTATGTTCCATGCTGCCTGAATGTTAGACTTGTCACGAGTGGGAATAGACCCATCACGCACTCATGTTTCAGCCGCTATTTACCAATCTGAGTTAATGAGTGGGATTTGAGGCACACACTCATATTTGGCTAAGTATATTTATGCATGTATTGCACACTGTTAAATTGAATATCCAGTTGAGGAAAGGGAGGATGAAGGTTGGCAGGTAGGTGCAAGTCCATATAGAAAGTGCTTGTTGTCTCCTGGGTTGTTGGTCTAAATTGTGCCTTGCACGAATTTTGAATAGTCAATGTATTTATTGCCAAAAAAGGTTGAATTGGATTGAATTGGTAATACTCTGCGAGTGTTTTGAGAAAGAGGTACCTCTGATGACAGCCATTAGTATGTTACTATTTGTATTTGTCACATTGTGTGACTGGCCCTGATGGTGCTGGGCTTAGACCACCTTATATACGATATTGGTTTGGGTCCTAGATAACATACTTGTCTTTAGCAGGGCTTATCGGTCTTGGGTTGGCTAGACGTGTTTGGGACCGTGTATGTACCTAAGGTGTCTATTTGAACCTAGTGCGGCGGGGCCTGATGGTCATTGGAATTTGACCACCTTATATGATTCTATTTGGGGCCATACTGTAGTTCATATAGCTGGTTTACGTTGCCACTTGTGTGGCGGGTCCTGATGGTCCTGGTGTTCGGACCACCTTATAATGTCTAGATTTGAGGACATTCGTAATGGAATGGCTGTCATCTTTGGTAATTAGGCTTTAGGATGTGTTAGTTAGGTAAGAATATAGTGTTAATTAGATAGAATATAGTGTTAATTAGGTAGAATATAGTGTTAATTAGGTAGAATATAGTGTTAATTAGGTAGAATAAGGGTTAAGAATTTAAGGAAGATGAGTGTTGTAGTAGTTATAAGGAAGATTTTTTTTTCTTTGAGAGAGAGAGAGAGTATTGTAATAGTGGTGGTGCGGTTAGTCTGCAGGTGTTTTGACTTGGATTCCATAGTCTATTCTGCTGTCGTTGATTTTCCAGATTATGTTGCTGTGAGTACATCTGTGGTGTTTCTTTATTTACATGTTTGGACCTAGATTTTTTTCTCTATCTGCTTGGTTTTTGTTCTGCACGATTGTCTCTGCTGAATAATCAGGTCCCCATCGACTTATCAGAGACACTCATGCATACTACTGAATTAGAGTTATTTGGATGTGAAACCCTATTTATATGGACTGAGTTTGCAGAAATTTTTGTTTTGATTTTAATCTGCACGAATGTCTCCACTGAATAATCAGGTCCCCAATGACTTCTCAGAGACACCCATGCAGATTTGTGATTATTTGTGGGTTGTTTTTTAATTGTAAATGTTATATTTTTCCCAAGTCCGGATTCATTTAAGAATTTTAGGATGCTGATATATGTTAAATTGATATTGGGGTTGTTTTTCCCTATGAATTCCAGATAAGTTGTTGGGGATCCAATTTCTTTTTGGGCTATTTGCAATTTATTTCTAGCCTGTTGATACTGAGAGTAGTTATTAAAAATATGTTGGAGATCCTCTATGGTATGGCAGTGATAGCAGTTTATGGTTGTGGGTTTTGGACCCAAGTGCTTTCCAAAACTGCTTGCGAGTTTTGTCTTGCCTGTTAATATTCGGTTGATAATTCCTTGGTCTGAGCTGTTTATATTGGGTGGTCTTATGGACCTGTTTGCTTCATTGAGGGTGGAGTAGAGTTTCCTGCCTTTGGGTGTATTATTCCATGATTCCTGCCATTTTGTGTTTATGTAATTTTCAGCAATATTTAGTGTTTCAGTTGTGCTATACTTGAGAGTGGCAAGGTTTGGATCTCCCAATTTGTTTTTAGTGACTTGATCTGCTTGCTCGTTGCTGAGGATTCCTATATGTGACGGTATCCACATAAATTCTACTATTTGGTTCCTAGTGGATATTTCTTTAAGTAGGTGATAAGCCTTGGCAAGGAAGTTTTCTCTTGTTTTAGTATTTTTATTTTGTATTGATGTAATTACACTTAGTGAGTCACTTATGATTACTGATTTTGGGGTGTTGTTCTTTTTAATCCATTTTAATGACTCGATGATAGCCCAGAATTCTGTTGTATATATGGAGCAGTGATCTGGTAATCTGGTTCCCATTTGAATGTTGTACTCTGGGATAACCACTGCTGCTTCTGTTCTGGGTGGGTCATGTGTTTTGGATCCATCAGTATATATTTTTACGAAACTAGAATAGGTGTCCTGTATATCCATTGCAATGTTGGTTTTTAGTTTGAGCTCTTGTTCCAATTTATTTCCATATTCGGTAGCTTTGGTGTTGATTCTTGGTCTAGAGTTTATCCAAGGGGCTTGATCCTTTTTGTGTATTCCTCCTGCTGATCCAAGACTGACAAATTTTCGCTTAGTTCAAGAATTTGTTTTCTGCCAGGAGTGTTTGGAACGAGTTTGTGACTAAAAGTTTTGTTGCATTTGCTAATGGTCTTCTTTGTGGGATGTGTTTTTGGGTGGCTGGATAACTGAATTGAGTGTTTAAGGAGCATTTCTTGTCTTCTCAAATTTAGTGGCAGTTATCCAGTTGGTTGGGGTTGTAGGAATGGTGCCACTACAACTCCACTTTTATGTGCGATGGTCGCACTTTTTAATTAGGTCTGGCAAAGGCAAAGGAGGAGAAGGACCCAGAAATGTGTGAGCGCTACAGCAATAGACGTCGTGTACGCCCCAGAACCCAGACTGTACTTTAAATTGTCAAATTTAGTCCAGTTAGATTAAGGGACAGAACCTATTACCAATAGTGTGTAAGCCACCTGTGCAATTAACCAAATAAAAGAAGTTTTAAAAATTTTGTCAATATAATTCGAAGTTGGAATTTAGTGTACAAAGTGCACATAAATTTCCTAAATTATACCAATCAGCTAAGTCAAAGCGACTCATATTTTTCATGTCATGCATAAGAATTAAACAAAATAGACAAAAAATTTTGATGGTGGAGGAACCAAAGGGTCAAATTTGAATTACACGATAGAGATTTTATAAAAAAGGTTTTCAAGCCAAAATGAAAACCTATACATTCAGGCAATATTGAAAGTCAGGTTTCCATCTTCTTCTGACTTCTCTGTACTTGTGCAGGCTTATCAGCATGAAGGCCACTTTGGTATGACGGCTGTTCCATATCTGTTCCAAGGTAGTTGCATTGGTCCTATGTCTCTCTCATGTAGAGACCACCTAATGAGTTAACGCTGTGGAATTCCTATGGCCGCTCTATCATTCATCATTGTAGCCTGTTATTCGTGTCTGTTTCGGTAGCTTTTAGTGTAGGGCAGCTCACTGCAGGCGCGTGGTAGACTAGACTGTTATACTACATCGTTTTGCCACGTTCTATTTACTTCTACTTCTTTGTTTGGTTGTTTCATGATCCTTAATGTGTAGCTCTTTGTCTTTGTCCACCTTTTGGCCGGCGCCCCTTTCACCATACTCCCGCTCCGCTGATCCTGCCTGTTCGGTGTCCACTGCCTGAATGATTGATATGTTTGAACTGAACTGAACTTTGAATTAAAGAGGCATGCGCACTTACTGTGCATGTGCCTCTGGTTAATGTATGCATGGCATACTGTTAAATTACAAGGGGGAAGGAAAAAGTGTCTCATCCCCCAGGCTTTAATATCCTCAAAGACGATTGCTAAATTGGCCCATGATGTTTCATTTAAACTAGCTGGAGAATCGACCGAGTATTGGTACAGCCAAATAATGCCAGCTAGGGGCCTTAGTTTGAGAGGGAATAGACCCAACTCACACTCAAGCTTATTTAAGGTTACAGTCCATTACCACCAGATGTCAACCAAGCAGTAAGAGACATCCATTACCATTGGTTGGCGACTATGACATCTCATTCGGGCACCTGGTGTTGGGACGGGTGGAAATCGTTCCACATCCCATCCCTGTACAGAAGGCCAAGTGAGGAAAAGGAGGAAAAGGCTCTTGGCAGGTGGTGCAATGAGGCTATGAATGACGTGCGTGCCTCAAAACGTCCATCTGTACTTATGTCAAATTCAGTCCAGTTTTACTAATGGACAAAACCTAATGCCAATATTGTGTAAGCCACCTGTGCAATTAACCAAATAAAATGAGTCTGTAAATTTCATTGTTAATTTCATTGAGAGTTGGAATTTAGTGTACAAAGTGTACATAAAATTTCTCAAAAATATACCAATCAGTCGAGTCGAAATGGCTCATACATATTTGTATCATGCCTGATAATAAACAAGGTAAAAATTTTGATGGGGAACCAAAGGGTCAAATTCGGTATTTCAAATAGAGTTATTATCAGAAAGGTTCTCAAGCCAAATTGAAAACCTAATGGCAAAATGGGTCTCCACTCGTAGCCCTTAGAAGGGCTGATATGGGCTAGTAGGTAGGCTTCCAAATAGCCTGGCAGCTTCCACTCTCTCCTTGTGTGGGTTGTAGTGGCTCCTGGATCGACCATATCCGCAACACACCAGTTCAAGTATTCTTCTGAAACTCCCATTGAGTCCATCGGTAGCTTGTGTTTCAGGATAAGGCTTAAAGAGATGCCATAAGCCAGTTTCACAGAGCTGCTGGTGTATCTTTCACCTCTTGACCTGATGGAATTGCAGGCTCTCTTCAATTTCACTTTAGACAGTTGAGGGTAGGAACGATCAAGTTCGTGGTGCCTCATTTTCCAGACTGCTTGATGTTCTTCGAGGAATTTTGTTGCTGCCAACTTGTCCATCAATAGGTGGCCCAATCCCATATCAGTAATTTCTTTTTGTACAGCATATGATAATTTCAAAAGCTTGGTGGTACTTTCTTCCAGTTTTTTCCCCTCCTGAAATAATTCCGTAGCCTCCTGAAGAACAGTTTCTAGGTGCTCGAGACGATATTCCATTTTTGGAGGACCGGTTGCTTTCTTCTGGGCCTCAGCAGTTTGTGATGGTGATGGTGGTGGTGATATTTGTAGTGGAGGTGGGGGAGGTGGAGTAGATTGTTTTTGCTCCCTCACCTCTTTCTTCTTCTCTGGTAGTTTATGTTGCGTGGCCTGGTTGGTGCTTGATGTATTAGGCTTGGCCAGCTGTATAGGCTGAGTAGGTGGGGGTCTCTTTGGTAACTCTCGTCCATGATGAGTCCATCTACTAGGATATGTCCTTGTTTGATGTCATGAGCCATGTCTCCGATATCTATTGTCATCATATCCACGGCGCTTAATTCTATCCTGTATGTTTCTGTCTTTATTGTGCGTAGTTTCTTTCTCCCAAATCAGTAGTAGAGTAGTGCGCTTCTCCTGCGCTCTGATACTCCACCCTGTGGCCATTTTAAGACCCAAACTATTCAATGCATTTCGTGCAAGGGTGGGAATAAGATTCATCACTAGTCTATTGTTTGTTATGTGTTGCTCCTGCTATGTTCGCTCTGACTTTTGATATGTTTCAAGACCACACCGCTTTATATGTTTCAAGCACGGATGCAATAGAAAACATCCCTATGGTTTTTGGGTTGGCACAATATAGCTCATCTCATGGTGAGGGATAGAGAGAGAGAGAGAAGTCAAAGTGCATAGATAGTGAAAACCAAAATTATTCATTTTTTTAATAGCATTTTTATTCAAACCACAAACAACCAACACATAATATAACACCAACACATTTTTTTTTTAAATAACACGTTTTTGACAAGGTTGACAACGTTGTGAAGTCAAGTTAGACTTCTACTGATGGAGGTCATTTGGCCATTGATGTACACTATGTTTCCTAGCTAAAGACAAGAGATATCCATAATGGTCATAAAACCATCTATCTACTTTTTCACCACTTCTAGAAGAGTAACGATCAAAATAAGTCACTAAATGTTCTAAGGGATATTCAAGACTGCGTTGATGAGGAAAACACACCCACAACATTGTCCACACACAGTGGAATTTGTGCCTTGTTATTTCACATTATTTAAGTGAGTTGTCTTTATTCTCATAAAGTTGATGATGTCATCTTCCAAAGGCAGTAATCCATACGAATCAAAATACTCCACACAGGCATCATGGGGAAAGTGGGATCCTGGGAGATGACTGTCGTCCATGTTGATGACATAAGCTTGATGGTCTTTAGGTTTGCGATGAGGAAGTTCATCTTTAGCACACTCGACAGGATTCCAAGAAGCAATGTATGAACCGTTTTTCAAAAGGTAATAAAGGTCCCAGGTATCCAATTTTTTTTCTTGTTTCACAGGTAATGATAAGTCATCAATTCAATCTAACTTTTTGCTTGAAAATCTCTGTCAAATAATCGTCTCTTCACTTCATCTCCATACCCTGGGCCAAGAGAGATTTGATGCGATGGGCTTCCAGAGCAGTCAATAGTGGGAAGAAATTATCACACAAGTCTTTATACCACTGATGCAACACTGCTTCTTCTGAGATGAGACCCCAAGCGTCATCCAGATACTTGTCCAAGTTTTCTTCTTGACTCATCATCAGACATTTATCGTGTTGAATTTGACTGGGATGATCATTTTGACATCCATAGCAATCTTTCTTGGTCAGCCCTGTAATGGTTTCTGCCAGGTGTTTGGCAAAACAGGAGACTAAATGTTGTTCTTGTTCTGGCCATCTGGACATGACCATTACCTCTTCATCTTTGTCTTTGGGTTCTGCTTCCTCCCATTCCATTTCCAAAGATTCTCCACCATTCAAAGAGGGATAAGAGTCTAACATAGCTTCTAATTGTCTAGATCTCTCATACTGTTGATTTCTGTCGTATTATTAAATTTGGCATACAAGATGACATTAACTGTCTCGGGTAGAGCTGTAGGAAACTGAAGTTCCATACGAAACTGACCAGATTTTATAGGGTGGAAATGTCCCTCGTTGCTGCCTTGGTCTGGAGTGAAATCAAAAGCCCACAAAGCGTAACCTCCCGCATAATCATCGTACGAAATTCCATGACTACTGTTTGTCCCTAGAAGTCGGTAGCTTTGTACAGGGACAAGTACAACCTCAAGTAATTCTTCTTGTCAATGTCAGGTTCAAAGGGTCTGGTATGCAAGGTCTTGCCATCTTGACTGATTTCAATCTTGGACACATTGTAATGCTCAAACTCAAAAAGATTTCGATTGGGGGCTCCATTGAGGGCTGCATTGCTAATGATGCCAATGATTAAACGTTTGGGTAACTGTCCTTGGAACAGGTGATCTTTAATCTTGGATCAGAGTCCAGCAGCAATGGTGAAAGTTTTCACTTCCACTCGTCGTATCGGGTACTTGGCGATCGTTCTGCTCAAAGTGTGACTGATGTCGTTTTCCACTTTAGGAAACACTTCCACGCGTCGCACGTAGAGTCTGGCTTCTTCAATGACTGTTTTGTAATTGGCAGCATCAGCCATCAAATGGAAAGAGGTACTTCTGCAATTCAGTTTTAGGCGGACATCCACTCCATTCAGCAAATACTTCCCTTGTAACCCTTGTAGCCAGAAGTCCAAATGCAAACGATCCATTACTTCTAAACTCTGCCCATCCTTGATTTTGTTTCATCAGTCATTGAATCCCACATTGTCGTTTGGTCTTTATCTGTAATCAAATCAGTGTTTTTGAATTTACCTACCATATCAGGTTTCCATACCACGCAAGCATCCAGATGGGTGCTCTTAGCTTCTTTTCCTTACGTCAAGAGATTTTCGAGGTGTGCTCGGTAAGGGTAAGTATCCATGCTGCTACTGACCAGTTTATTATTCAAGTACAAATTCACTTCACTGAACAAGGAATGCATGAAATTGTTGACAGGAGCAACTTCCTTGTTACCATTTATAGCATTTCCAGTCAGATCGAGAACTTTGACTTTCAGGTACAAGTAACTGCTATTCAGATTGATGCAATCTTCGGGCTGTCCTTTGATTTCAAATTCGATAGGGGCTGAGGTTGTCAGACAGGAGATGGGATGAAATTCTACCCACTGAGATTCTTGCATAGTCGTCATAGTGGGTGGCATGGCAAACAGATCCAGTTCCAACTTTGAACATTCGCAAGACTCCCGGTGCATCATTTTTTCTCTCTGTTATTTAATGATCAAAAATGTCTAATTCTCTGATGGTTCTTCTTTTCTTGGTCCTTCTAGCTCTGTGTGTGTGAAGTCCTCTGGAGGGATGTCTTCATCGTCTCTTTCTGCCTTGTCCTTGCTGTGGCGTCAGGGAAGCACTAATGCCTGATTGGGCAGCATACAGGGCATTTATAGGAGTTTCTCATCAACCCAAAATGTCTTTTCCAGTTTGAAGCAAGACATTTTTGCCTGCTCTCAAGAAGGCTTCTTTGGGGTTTTGTTTGTCAATGATGACATTTTGGAGAAATTCTTTGCCTTGCGTCAAAGTGGCATCTTTCAAGGCTTGCAATCCTAGTGTCACCATTGGTTTCAAAACAGGGGCCACCGAATGAAACACCGACTTCAGCATATCTCCTAAACCATGTCCTCACTGTCAAGCGACTCCTTGATACACAGGATACATGACTTACAAGTCATTAGAGAATCATTTTCAAAAATGGAGTTTCACTATGACTTTCCCTTTGGTGAATGGAATATTTTGTCCCATATCTCCTTTGATGGCGATGTTGACACTGTCAAAATATGACTTAATGATGGGTAAATCGTGAGCATGTACAAATTCGCAGTGAACGTGATAGGTGTTTCCACCTTCCTCATCATCGGTCATGGCAGAATCCGCTTTGAAATGAATGACTCACAGTAACGGTGTGGATGTGTGTTCCACCACGTTGTACTCCACCACATCAGAGTACACAAAGATCAAATTTAATCCTTGGTTCAGTTCTACAGGGGATCAAAAAAACTTTCCCATTTCTGACAAATCGCTGAGATCCATCAACGATTGCAATTCAAGTTGTAACTGGGACATCTCGGTCAAATGAGGATTAGGAGGTAAATGCGGGTACGTTGTTCTTGCCAATGATGGAATTCCATCTTTCGTTTGTAAGGCTCTAAAGTCAGTTTTTGTCCTTCCATCAGATTCCAGAGGTCACATCTGAAATCTTTTCACTCCAGACCAGAAGTCCCTTTTATCTTCTTGGTCCTTTTTATTTTGGACCCATGGGTATAACACCTCCCAGGGGTAAAAATCCTCCGTGTTGCACCAACATCTTTTTCTTTTGACGCATGGAGATTTTCTTTTGAATCATTTGGCGAAGAACATGTCGACGTATGGCGAAGCGTTCTTTCTGGTGTTTAGACAAAGGTATCTTTCCTTTCAAGACATTCAGAAAACATTCGCTCACGGTATCGATGACGTTTTTGGGGGCTGTTTGAATGAGTGGTTTTTGCATGGTGGAGGGGCTTTGGACAGGACAGACGACATGTCCCAATGTTTGGCTAAACGAGGAGGCAGTCATTTCCTTTTCTTTCCATTTTTGGCAAGAGAGTGGTGGTGTGCACTTCATTTAGGGGACATTTTTTTGGTTCAGGAGCAAAAAATACACTGAAGTCCATTGCTTGACATGCGTCCTTTTATCTTATTTTTGGGGGATGTATTTTGGATAAAGTTTGATAGATCAGACAGTTTGAGCAAATGATCTACCATTCCAGTGCCAAAAACTCCTCCCCTTTGGTTGCTCCTCTTTTTCTTTGGACGATGGGGTCTTTTCTGGGGTAGATGACGGTGCTTGGCTAAGTGTTTTTTGGATGCGGGGTCAAACGCCAAGACTGTCCTTTTCTTTTTCCTTTTCCTTTTTGGACAGGAGAACGACAATGGTGGTGGTGTGCACTTCTTTTAGGTGACATCTTTTGGCACAAAAACACTGATACTCATCGTTTTCCCCAGGTCTTTTGTATAGTGGAATGCATTGCCACTGATTGTCAGACCATAGTATCAACTTGATGACAGGTATTACATGTTGTGGAGGGTTTCGCAATGGACTAAATCGGGACAGTTCTTGCTTGGATAAATCCAATAAACTCTGTAACATGCCCGATCTCTCTTGGAATTTGATTTTGGGGGCAGGTACTTTGTTGGGAGCTGCCACTGTGGCTAAAGAGGAGGAGGGTATCACCACTGCAGGAGAAGTTCCTGGAGACACAGGTTCCCATTTTGCATCAAATGGGGAAGAACGAAAGTCAAATTGGGTTTGGCTGGCATCACTAGCAACGGGGAAGTGAAAGAACCTGAGGCTACTGGAGACTGTTGGTGCAGGTCGTGGTTTGGGGATGTACGGTTGCATCCTTGCCAAAGTGCCTCTCTTGCGGGTAGAAGCTGCTTTCTGGGGTCTTTTCTGGGGACTTTTCTTTTCCTGGGGCTGTGACCTGGTCTTGACACCACTGCTCTTTTTCTTCTGGATACGTTTGGGTCGAGGAGTGGATTTTTTCTTGGGGATGACTTTTGGGGCATTGGGATCCCATTTTAAGAAGGCGCGAATGATGACACCTCCTAGAGAACCGCTACCTCCAGGTTTCAAAATGATTTGCTTTTTGGTTTGAGTGTCGATGTGGGGATCTGCCAATTGTGTCAAGGCTACTTTGTTTCTCTCAAAAAAGCATTTGGTTTGATGTGGAATGTGAATGATGCCTTGCAGTAATTGATGTGCTGTCACCATAAACCATCATAAGACTTCTCAGAGACTGGCTTCTAAGACACGAGCATGTATTTGTGGATTTTTTTCGCGACTGATGCCATACAAGGCACGAATCAATTTGATGGGAAGATGAGACTGAAGGGACATCATGTTGACAATGTGTGAGACAGACCAAAAGTGTCAGAGGTTTTTATAGTTTTTTTTAAGTCGATGAGGACATGTCAGAGGTAATAAGTGTACTTTCTGCATAGAACTGATCATACTCCATTGACGTATCCAGATAGTTTTGTCAATAGTTCACACACCATACACTGCACAGAATTTTCCTCTATTGACAAAATTTGATAGCGTAAAAGATTTTGGTAATCCTCTGAGGCTTCCTCTGGAATTCGTTGTAGTATGGACACTACGTAAGTAGAATAAGTAGCAACCAAAGTCTTCTGGTCCTTGGTCAGTTGATCAATGTCTGACCATTGGAATGCTTTCGAATGAATCAATCCTCTTATAGCATTCAGGTACTAGTGGTTCCAACATTGGTGAAGTAACAGATGCAATTGTTCTTTGCGTTGGATTTGTATTTTGACAAACTCTGTGTTCTCTCAACTCCACAGGAAAACCACAAATGTTCTCTTGTAAAGTATCCATCAACAGATTACTGAGGTCGTCCTACTAAAGGTAGGTAGTGACAGTGCAAAGACCATCGAGCATGTTCCAGGTAAGCAGAATCTTTCTGCTCCCACTCATGATGTGACACACCGCAACTGAAGCACTTGACTTTATCACCTTCTCCCAAGTAGATAAATCCAGCTCTGGCTAAGTCTTCGGGGGTAGGTCCTCCCAGATATTTAGGCCACTTTCCTTGGAAGGTTTGGAAACAACTTTTAAAGTAGCAGTATTCAGACAAATGCACAGGAAATGAATATTCTTCTTCCACAGGCTCATTTCGATGAGGCATGGTGAAACCCACAGTAGTTTGCTCAGGCATGGATGACATTCGTAGGGTGGTAGCCAAATGGTTTCACATGGAGGATGACATTGACCATGAAAACCAGTAAAGAATCCATGGTAACGAGTGGCATTGCTTTCACATCCTGTCAGGTTTCACACACACAGTATCACTTTCCATGGCAGGTATTGTAGTAGTAGTCATAGCAAAGTTCCCATGATGTGGTACTGAATCACTGAAGTCACAGCATACAGCATCCCTGCAATCACAAGGCACAGCATTGCACTCCACTTGAGAACCACCGAACTTGAATGATGTCTGTTTGTTAGGATTCATCTTTCTCGCTTGACAATGGTAGTCACAATGAACTATTGGTCTTGGATGTTTTCCCTTTTTATACGCTAACCAATATAGGTGTGTCCATATGGTAAAGTGAAGTGAATGGGAAGCCGCACTCGCTTCTGGTTCACGATTTGATACAGTTTTTCCAAGGGTCGACTGACGATTTGGTGTGTGGCTAAATTTACAATCTTGTGAGGCTCGTAGGTGGTCACTTTAAAATGTTGATCCTCTCCAGACTGCAGGGCTTCTTTCAATACCCCAAAGTTCACCACTTGACTGGTGCAACAATTGAGAGTCAATCCTTTCACTTTACACATGGTGTGCACTTCTCCTTGGTGGGTCCCGGTATCCATAGCTGTAACTTTTGGAACCACCACTAGCAAAACTTAGAATCTTGTTGTTGGGGTGCTCATCTGTCCTGGCTCCTAAATGGTCTCCTTTGATGTCAGGGTGCTGGTGAACCTGGCAAGCGATGTAGATGCAACTGTCCATGTCAAAATACAGCACACGAACTCCTAATTGGTGTAAGGCTTCGTACAATTTTAAGCAAGCACGGGCTGTCACGTAGGCCACGATGATGACATTTCCAAATTCATTGGCTTGTACAAAGTCCAGTTGTTCTTTGTGACTGACCAGGATCAAGTCCAAACGAAGGATGTCCATGTGTTTCATGTATTTGGTTTTGTCATGAATCATCTGGAAGTAGCGAGATGGTTCTGTCAAATACTCCGTCTTGGGTAAACATGGTTGTTGTGCTATTTTGCCCCACAAGCAATTTAACATCACTCTGGCAAATGATCGCCTTCCTTCATTTTCCTTGATGTGGTCTAAAGTGATGCCTTCCAGCTCCAAATTTTTCTCTTTGAATTTCTTTTGGTCTTCGGGAGTGTGGCACCAGGAAGGATAGCCATTGGCTTTTTGTTTCAGTTTCTAAAAGGCATCCACGTAGTCTGCGCAAATGCCTTTATGAGTCTCATCACCCTTGTGGTAATGTTCTGTCTTGGCAAAGTGGTAAATTTCATACACTTCTAACAACTGGTATCCCAGGTCCAGAGCTTTAAACAATTCCATGCTGACCCATGTCCCCTTCAATGCACGTTCCTCCTGAGTGTGAGGACAAGGTTGATCTTGGTTGCATGTTTCGGCACAAGTGCGACACAATGGAAACATCAGTTTTCCTTGGCAAAGGTGAGGTAAAATGGGATGATACAAGTCTGTGTGAGGCAATACTTCACATTTAATCAATTCTTCATATTGTCGAATGTTGTCCAGGTCGATGTGTTCCATCAGCAATTGTGGGTGCCCTGCGGAAAAGTGACAATATTTGCACACATAAGGATACAACGAACACATGTCCAAGTATTTGATTTCTTCCCCTTTCTCCTCATTGACGTGGTACAGCAAACAGGTGGCATTCATCTGTCCTCCATACAAACTGTCCCGTGGGTTCAGAGGGTCCATCAGCTTGTAACTTTCCACGATACGTTTAAACTTGGGATCGGTTTTCAAACAGTGATCGTACTCGTGTTCCCACATTTCCACCACTTGGTATCCTTGCTGTTCTAACTTCAAGCAGCACTGACAAGTAGCTTCATACAAGTCTTCCATGGTACATTGTAAAAGTTTATTTTTAGTGTCACACTGAGGGTAGCAGATCAGACATCCGTGAAATAAGCAACCGTTAAACTCATACACTATCTTGGGGTTTTCTAAGTCCCAGCCATCCACCGAATACGTTTCGGGCATATTGGATCCATTTGTCTTCCTTGTCACACAAGTAATGTAGCCAGGTAGATCTTTGACCGAGTATTGACGTTTAACAAAATTGGTCGTTTGAGGGCATATGACAGCCAGGGTCTTCTCGGGCATGAACCGTTTGTGGTACACTAAGGAACACACTTTGGCAATGGTGCAGGCTTTTTTCAAAGGATCGATCCCTCCACGCTCATGAACAATTCTCGAAATTTTCCACAGCAACGGTGTAAAATGTCCAGGTGGGAATGACAATACTTTAACATTTCTTCCTGAAAGTTGAAGGGGTCCGAGGCATGAGTGTGCTACCAAGCATAGAAAGCTTCTTGTTCGGTGCGCATGTTGTCGGGGTCATAGTAGGCAGCATCACACAAATGGGGTAGAATGGCATGTTGATTGGCTTCGGTATTGAAAAAGTGCAGAAAATATCCTTTGGTCATTTCTGTCATTCCAAATGTTTTAGGCATTCGAATCAAAGGCATGGCCAAGTAACTCATCAAATCTTTAAACTGCAATTGCCTCATTTGCATAGAAATGAGCTTGACTCCATTCAAAGTCACTTTTGGACGTTCGGTGCTTTGTTCTGTATAGTATTTGAGAAGAAACTGTCCATCGTATCCCAAGAAATTGTGAGCCATCACTGTGGCATAGTAATGGCAATCTCTGTAATGTTTGATGTCCTCTTGACTCCACATTTCGTCAATAGGGTCTAAGATCCATTGAGCAAAATCGGCCAACATGTTCAGTCCCCGAAAGATCTTTTCACATCCTCCAGGAATCTTGCTACTGTGGGGGCAATGACAAAAGATTGGTTCTTGGATGCACTTCTCACATGCTCAAATAAACCACGCAGAAATTAGGTATGTGAATGGCGGTCTCTTGCATGCATTCAAAATTGAAAAAGATGAAATTCCCTTTCTTGTGGTCATCTTCTTCTTCCTCCTGTTGGGGCTGGTATTTTTGACTGTAGCATTAGTGTTCCAAGTCCACAATTTGGTGACAAATGTGACATCATTTCTTTCCTGGACATAGGTGTGCTTTGGCATTATTGCTACGTATAACTTGTCCACAAGTAGGGCACAATCTCAGGAGTTGGCAAGCACTTTCTTGCTGTGAACCTTGCTTTTTCAGATGTTGTTGGTAAAAGGATGGGCTGACAAAAGTGTGCTGACAAGTCAGGCAATGCATTTGTTGTTGTCCTTTGTCAAGACAGGGTTTAGAGGCCAAACATCCTGAGCATTTCGATCCACAATGCTTGTGTTGCTCTTGATTGTTATAGCCATAGTCACATTTCTCACAATAATAACTGTATCCCAGGAATGCAGTGATACTGGTAATGGCATCAAAATGTTCATCGTGATGATAGACGTGAATGTATTTTCCATCTTTGACATTTTTGCCTTGAAATAACAGAGGTCCATGGACTTCTTGAGGGTGCACTTTAAGGTGTAGCGTGGAGCCAAGGCGTCTTTCAGTTTCTGTATTTCAGGAATGCCACAGGCAGTGTCTTTCGATAGGCCAGCTTGCTTGAACAGGAGTTCCGCTTCTCTTTGTTGTTTGTCTCGGTTCGATTTTCGAACATTGTCCCTGGCTCTTTTCCATGCTGCCGTGTCATTTTTGTCAGCATATGTTCGTCCCACCATGATGGCACGGGCTAAGGCCTGGTTATTAAAGTCCACATATTTATTAAAAGAAAAATTTATTATTCACTCAAATGAAAAACATCAATCATGATTATGTCATAAGCAGATAGACATAATCTTTCTTAACTGGCTTATCAAAAAAATTTAGTCATTTACAACTTACCTTAGAAAAGTTGGCCCTTTTTTAATGTGCAAAGACATTGGATTACCCTAATGTTGGCTCTAATCTGTCAGTGTTTTGGACTAGTATAATGGTTTGCCCTAATCTATATCAGTGTTTTGGATTAGTGTAATGGTTGGCCCTAATCTAGGTCAGTGTTTTGGACTAGTGTAATGGTTGGCCCTAATCTATATCAGTGTTTTGGATTAGTGTAATGTTGGCCCTAATCTATATCAGTGTTTTGGATTAGTGTAATGGTTGGCCCTAATCTATGTCAGTGTTTTGGACTAGTGTAATGGTTGACCCTAATCTATGTCAGTGTTTTGGACTAGTGTAATGGTTGGCCCTAATCTATATCAGTGTTTTGGATTAGTGTAATGTTGGCCCTAATCCATGTCAGTGTTTTGGATTAGTGTAATGTCGGACCTAATCTATGTCAGTGTTTTGGATTAGTGTAATGTAGTAGGCCCTAATCTATGTCAGTGCTTTGGATTAATGTCAACTCTAATCTATGTCAGTGATTTGGATTAGTGTAATGTCTTCCCTAATCTATGTCAGTACTTTGGATTAGTATAATGTCAACCATAATCTATGTCAGTGTTTTGGATTAATGTTGGCCTAATCTATGTCAGTGCTTTGGATTAGTATAATGTCAACCATAATCTATGTCAGTGTTTTGGATTAATGTTGACCCTAATCTATGTCAGTGCTTTGGATTAGTGTAATGTCAGCCCTAATCTATGTCAGTGCTTGGATTAATGTAATGTCAGCCCTAATCTATTTAAGTGATTCAGATTAATGTCAACCCTAATCTATGTCAATGCTTTGGATTAGTGTAATGTTGTCCCTAATCTATGTAAGTACTTTGGATGAGTAATATTGGCCCTAATCTATGTCAGTACTTTGGATTAATTTGTCAACCTTAATCTAAGTCACTGCTTTGGATTAGTATAATGTTGTCCCTAATCTATGTCAGTGCTTTGGATGAGTGAAATATTGTCCCTAATCTATATCAGTAATTTGGATTAGTTTGTCGACCATAATCTAAGTCAGTGCTTTGGATTAGTGTAATGTTGACCCTAATCTATGTCAGTGTTGAAGATTAGTGTAATGTTGGCCCTAATCTATGTCAGTGTTTTGGATTAGTGTAATGTTGGCCCTAATCCATGTCAGTGTTTTGGATTAGTGTAATGTTGGCCCTAATCTATGTCAGTGTTTTGGATTAGTGTAATGTTGGCCCTAATCCATGTCAGTGTTTAGGATTAGTGTAATGTTGGCCCTAATCTATGTCAGTGATTTGGATTAGTGTAATGTTGACCCTAATCTATGTCAGTATTTTGGATTAGTGTAATGTTGGCCCTAATCTATGTCAGTGTTTTAGTGTAATGTTGGCCCTAATCTATGTCAGTGTTTTGGATTAGTGTAATGTTGGCCCTAATCCATGTCAGTGTTTTGGATTAGTGTAATGTTGGCCCTAATCTATGTCAGTGATTTGGATTAGTGTTATGTTGACCCTAATCTATGTCAGTGCTTTGGATTAGTGTAATGTCCCTAATCTATGTCAGTGCTTTGGATTAGTGGAATATCAGCCCTAATCTATGTCAGTGTTTTGGATTAGCCTAATGTCAGCCCTAATCTTATCATTGTGGGTGTAGAGTACTGTAGGGGCAGATCCAAAAATTAAGTTTAGAGTGGGGATGAACAAGTATGAAAGGGGTCTATGGAACAGAACCCCTGGTAGTGTATGTTGGCTCTGCCTCTATTCCAGAATATTTTGCTCTCTTGTTTTTATCATGCATGCCTTTGGGACATTTCAAGACCAATGACACACTGATAAGCTTACTACAGTATTTGCAAACCATAAATGATCTGGTCCACAGTTTGTAAGTGTGTGTTTTACTTAATGAATAGTGTTCTGCATTTTCCATTTTTTATTCATTTTAAAAATATTGGGAATTTTTCAGTATTCATTTTCAAAATATTAAGTCAGAAAAGAAATTGGGTTAAAAACATTTTAAAAAGATTTGGTAAAAACAGGATGTTGTTTTCATCATTAATAATGTACACATTTCAGGCCATGTTTTTCTTTTTATTTAAAGGGTTGATTTTTTTCTAGATTCAGTATCTCACAGTTGCAGAGATCAACAATAACGTAAAGCCAGAATATAAGAAAATAAATGCCTGGATTAATTGGAGGGGGTAATCATGTGTAAATAAAAAAAGAATTATTTTTTTTTTAAAACTGGTGATTTATTGGTGAAAATTGGTAAAAACCAAAAATGTGGAACAGAATTATTTAGCCATGACCATGTTCTATTTCTTGATTGCACCAAATTCACTGTAATTCTTGGGTCACTATAAATCTTGGGACACCTTAAATATTTTCAAAAATACTTTTTATGTCCTGTAAATATTGGGACATGAAATTATAGTGATTTTTTCATGTAGTGCAAGTCTACGGACACCTTCAACATTTATTTCTACTGAATGACTGGTGTATTTTATTGATCATAACAACACAAAAAAATTACTTTGTGGTTAAGAAGGGACTATTATCATGAATTATTACATGGACATTTTATAAGGTAATTTTATTTGTTTGAAAACTCAATAAATTTATTTAATTTTCCTATGTTTTCTTATTATTTCTACCTAATTCAGATGTGCATCATTTGATTGAACAATGATAATAATTGAGTACTGGCAGCTGTATGTATGCATTTATAATGTTAACCTATCCTAATTTAGAATTTTGTATCGACACACCAGTATTTATATTTTTATTTTGCCACGAAAGTGTAAATATCTAACTCATTAAAATGTGTTTCCAGTATGACAACAATGAACAAATGACAGTTTTGAGAATATTTTTACATAATTTTGTCACTGCATGTACAATAGATGATTTCAACTTGCCTTGAATGAAATATATCCTACGGATTCAAATCATATACACCACTGCACAAAAATTGAATAATATCTCCAAAATACAGGAAAGAAATTTCAGAAATAATGCTTAAAAAATAAATGTAATACCGTAAAAACTCAGCTGAAGTTTGCTTTTATCTAAGTGACCTTAAGTAAATACCCTACTGTGAACCTTGTGACCAAAATTATAAAGCTTTAAAATAAAAACAAATAAAAAATGTTAATTTGATTTTATGAGTTGAAAGGGAACAGTATGAATCTTGGTATTAGATCTTTGTTTTCTTTTTAAAACATTATTATATGACAAAATCAAATGTGTAAATACCACAAAATGAAACAAAAGTTAATTTAAAAAACTTCAATTATTACAATATTTTGGACTGGTATTTTATTTCCTCTCTCTCTCTCCTGAATAAAAACATTCATTGAATTGATTTAAACTTTCCCAATGTTTGGAGAAATCTGCATAATAAATTCATAGATCCCATGACCAAAGATGTGTGTTTTAAAACCATCCATCATATCTTACCTGTAAAATACAAAATGTTTTTGAAAAAGATTTCCAAATCAAAATTATGCACTTTTTGCAGTGGTACAGAAACTGTTGACCATCTACTTTTAGAATGTAAATTAGTCCATCCACTACAATATGTAGTCCTTAAATGGTTGAAAAAACTATCTGCAAACTCTTCAAAATCTTAAACACGATTCCTGAAATTTGGACTCTTTCCGAAGAAGGCTTCATTCCCAAAAGCAGAATTCAAAGACCCATGCCTCTTATTAAGCCCTTAATATAAGATAAGATAAGAAGATAAGAATTCTTTATTTCAGACTACATAGTCCATACATCTAAATTAAAATACGGATATAGAGTAAAACATTGTAAACATAAAAGAACATATATATCATACGTACAAGTATACAGATACATCTACAACAATTAACTGCGCCCTGCATTGTTAAGAATGAAATTAAGTGGCACATTTAAAGAGTAATTTGTTCCATGTACTAATAATATGAGAATTTAAATGAATGTCATATTTCCAAACTGATTTCAATATACAGTTCTCAATATTAGATAGTCTTGTTATCATTGAGAATACATACTTTCTCATTACTTCCTCAAAACTGAATACATTATAATTTACAAACATGTTGGAGGCACTGTTCCATCTAGGAAGACCTAATAGAAAATGAAGACTATTATTATAACCAATTACTAGTTTTCTTTTCATACATTCACTAAAGTTTGTCCACAGTGGAGCACAATGAACAATTCTTAAATTTGCGTAGAAGCATGTTTGTTCAAGTACACAAATATCGATAATGTCTCATCATATCTTCATTATAAATATGCCATATGGATTAAATGTATTCATGCATACCACCATAAAGAAGCAGTAATTATTAATACACTGTTGTCCTTCTTTCTTTCCCGACTTAAATGTAGAATCAAAATTTTCCACACTCATTCCGATTCATTTCTTAGATAAATGGTGTCTATCTAGATTATTCTGCTCTCTTTGATAAATTCGACCTTGTGATTGATATCTGTTTGTAACATCATGTACCTAATGCAGTATCTCTTTACAATTAGTTGAAATCACAAACGAAACTTTGAGTAGCATAGTCCTGATATTTTATGCTTTGATCCATTTGCCACATTACAAATTTTATTGTTTTATTTTCAATTTTTGCATTGTTATATATCCTTCTGTATGTACAAACATACATTTAACTTGTTCTGTCTGCTCACCAGATCAGGCCCAACCTGAGCCACATGTGCAAGCAGTATTTTGTTTTTATTCTCTTCCTCATGCTTACCACCATTCACACTTCTGCATATGTTATCCTATTACAACCAGTTTCTCTTGCCCCTGTTGCAGTTTATAATCTGCCCATATTTTGATCTATATTATTATTATATATTATTATTATATTCATTATTGCTGACTGACTTGTTCAACTTTCAAATATGTTTATAATTCTAACATGTTCCCATTCACCTGTTGAATATATTTTGACTTACTCACCTATTAACTATTCTTTTGATGCATCCTTTTTGTTCACCATTACAGTATAAGGAACTGCCAATAATCAGTAATAATTTAAGAATTATTACAATATATACAGCTCCCCATTTTCATAAGGATCCATTTTCATAATGCAGTGGTTTGGATCCAATTTACTGACCAAGTTATATACTTAACTAGGGTTTAGCAAAAATGATGGAAAATTCAATGAATGTTTTTGTTTTTGCTTTACATAAAATTTTATTTGGTACAATATATTTACATGATAAAAAAGGTGCAAAAGCACCTCATCAAACACATACATGTTCTAACATAATGCGCCTGCAGATCAGGGTCTATGTTGTTTGTTCTACTCAGTACTCCTAACAAATTGCACAAGACCCAGATCTGCTGGTGCATTATGTGATGGCAGATCTGGGTCTGTGCAGTTTGCAGTTGGACTCATAAGTGAGAATATATGGTACATGGTTTAGTTTTTAATGGCACATCATTACAATAGTGACTAAGTGGTGCCAATTAAAAGTAAAGTTCTTAAAGATGTATTGGATCTTGAATGCATCTCAAAAGTGATGTTTGCATGTGTGTGTGTGTGTGTGTGTGTGTGTGTGTGTGTGTGTGTGTGTGTGCCTTGGTTGTTAGGTCAGCAGGTCATGCATAAATTGCAAATATTTGTGATAGGCTTCTATTTCTAATGTTATGTGTGCAAATATTTCACCTTCTTTCTCTCTGCACACACACATACATGCATGCACACACATGCATGCACATATATGCACACACACATATGTGCACACACAAGCACACACACATGTGCACACACAAACACACACACACATGCATGCACACACATATGTGCACACACATAAACACACAAACAGATTGAAATAAACATGTTGTTTATGAAACCAAAATCATTGGTTCAGGTCAGGTAGAACTTGATTTTAGACAAGGTCGAGTCTAGTCCGATAAATCAACCTCCCAAATCTGTGTTGATACTGATGGACGATATGTGGGTCTGATGTGACCTGTTCATTAAAATGTGTAATTTTACTGCATGCAAATCTTTCCAGAACAAACCTGCGTACACTTTAGACACATACCGGTAATTGGTAACAGCCATATCAAGCGTGAAATTCAAAATGGCCACAGGACAGATGGTTGGGCTATTCCAGGTGGATTACAAGTCACCAAACACATGATTTGCTCTGGAAATATAATGTACATGTCACCAAAAGAATCCTTTAGCCAATGGTAGCTGCACAGCCACGAGAAATACTGGTAAGTGTATAAAATATACACCAATGTGTGCAGCCAAGTTTGCATGCAGATAATTGCAGGTTTTAATGAATAGGTGATAACAGCCCCTCTCCTGAAAATCAGTATCATCACAGGTGAAGGGATGATTTAGCGGCCTAGGTCAAATCCAACACACATGTACAATGTTACATTATCAACAGCATATAATGAAATAAAAAAAATTATACAAGTAACAAACAATCAGTGGAAATTAAATATACATAGCAAACTTGACACAAGTCCATTCACATAATGAATGATATTCCATAATATATAATAATGTTCACAGTTCAAGAGCCTGACTTAAAGAAGGCATGGAACGCTGTCTGTTTTTTCTTACATCTTTTTTTTTATTATGGTACATGTACAGTTGATTGTATTAATGCCCATTTCTTGTGCTCTAAAATAATTATGTTCATCCTTAGTAATCATGCAATGAACAGCATCAATTATAATTAGATAATAAGCAGATAAATGTAGTCTTTCTTAAATGGCTTACCTACAAGCATTTGGTTTGTAATTATTGGCCTTGAAAGCTGGCTCCTTATCATCTATTGTTTTAAGGTTACATGTCCTTGGGATGTTTACCAGGTATTTGTCTCACAGATAAGCCTGCTACAGTATTTGCTAACTATAATTAATCAATTCCAGGAGCCACAATACATTTCCAAGTTTGAAATTAGTTTCAATTTTATGGGGTTTTTTATAGTGTAAAATTGAGATTTGGGATCAAGTTTGTTTTGGTGTTTGAAACTGATCGGTTTTGATTTACTGGGGGAAAAAGGTATGATATTAAGAAGGAAAAATGTATGACTCTAAAAAAGTCAGTCTTGAGAGGATTC
>JAECUM010016013.1:0-14247 GCA_016617855.1 Megalonaias nervosa | reverse complement strand
AACACTAACGTGATTATACGACATTATAATATTCATAAACAATCTAATTACATGTTTTCTACTGGAGCATCAACTACTCGCATTCGTCCACCAGCACCTTCAAGTAACATTGATTTATCGCTGAGTATGACAGCAATTGCTCTGTAATTGGCAATAGCTACTGGTCGTGTCACGCGATCTCGAAAGTATATATCAACTACAGATTGTCTGGTTAAATCTAAATGTTCGAGCGAAAAGTAATAAATCGGATATAATGTTGTAAAATCTCTTTGTGATATTTGCAAACCAGTATCAATATTTTGATCACGACCCATGAACGTCATTAGACGATGATATACACGTGCTACATGATTTTGATCGAAATTCAGTAAAATATCTTCGGATGGTTCTTGATGTCCATTTATCCTTAAAGAAACTTCAGAAATACCAAGATTATCAAATATCATAATACTACGTATTTGATTGTTCAATCGTGCATTATCTTGAAATGCAATAAATATATGTCGTGGTGCAGAAACACCTTGTTGTGATGCTATTTGCCACGTGAATAAACCATTAATGTTGTTTTGAATAGCATCTGTGGTCATTGTTAACCATGACAACGCTGATTTACCACCTTGATTCATAAAAGCAAGTAACCGATCTTCTTCAGATATTGATGGAGTCATCACCGGCATCCATAATGAAAGTTTGGTTAATACTACTTTACCATGAAGTGCCGCAGTTGCAGCAGCATCAACACCAGCGGGGTGCCATATTGCATCATCGTCCGTGGCTTTTCTTACAAGTACAACCGTATGTTTGGTTCCAAAAATAACCTTTCTGACGTTTCTGCAAAATCCAAATATATGTGACAGTGGAATCGCACATGAAAACCTTTCATTTTCGTTAAGCATTGCTCGACGTGACGCAAATCCCAAATTGAAATTTTCATTCATTGATACAACTGTATCCCCAGCTGCATTTAATGTTACATTCCTATGTTCGGGCTGATCAGTTGTATCCTTTGCAAACATCATTGATGGACCAGCTGATCTTGAATAATCGTCGCTGTATCTAACAAGACCCAATATTGTTGTTGCAACATCAACATCTTTCTGGATTGATTCAATATTTTTTCCGTCAATCATATACGTAGCGCTGTCAAATAACGCCACAATGCCATTATTAACAAAACCAACCCGATCAGCAATTCCATAATCTGTATTATCTGCTTTTAAAAGTCTACCTTCAACCTCAATAAAAGCCTCAGCGGGTAAGAAATACCTACTTGTATCCTGAACTTGTAGTTCAATTCGTCCACGCTGATCTGGAATTCGAGCGTCATAAGAATAATATTGATAATCACGCATAGACTCATCTTTAAGTACTGGTGCGTCAATGTCAAATGCGGGATCAGATATACGCTTGAACATCTTTATTATAATTATTATCGTCTAAAACGAAGACCACTTCGGGAAGTGAGACCACTTCCTGCTATCAGACTAGCGGTTATATTGTTTTCTTTTTCTGATATTGGTACATCAGCCAACTCTGATAGTTTTTGATTAGCAACTTGATTTATTATTTTACTGACATTTGCAGGCATTACTTCAGTGCTAGGTAATTTTACAGGTTGAGGTTTTCGTCGTATTAATCGTGTTAGTCTATCTTTAATCGATGAAAATGCTTTACCAGCGAGATTGCCCATAGCACCAATACCTTTTTCACGAACAACATCAATAGCTTTCATTCCCAGTTGCTTTGCGATCGGTATTGCTTTTGGGGCTATCCTTTTAAATAAACCCTGAACAACATCACCTAGTCCATCTCCGTAGGTTGTTTTGTATACTGGTAATCGTGAGTTTATTACCCTGACCATAGTTGGTCCACGTTGAGTACTATATACGATCATTTTATTATAGTAATTGTATTTAATTACGTACTTAGTCACTGTAGTAGTCATTGGCAGTTTCATTAATAAGAGACTGATAAACATCAACGTCCATGATACCGCCTGTAAATAACCGTCTACAAATATCGGCTGCTTCATTAATTATTTCTGGAGAATTATTACCAGCTCGTTTTCCCCCGATGAGGATTTCTAGTCGTTCAACGTCAGAGATAACGTTATTAGGACATGGAATAAGATCACTTCCATGAGTAGTAAATCCACTTCCACTTACGTTGCCAGAAGAGGTGTCTGACGGCCAATATTCTTCTTCCTCATCTTCCTTTTTGCTTGATTTTTGTTGTTTTGGAGATTGTTGTTGTGGTGGTAGTGGTGGTAATAGTATTGGTGATCGTTGTTGTTGTGCAATATAGTTATTTATCTTATTTTTATAGTCAATAAAATTTGGATCGTTACTTCGAGCTTGATTAACTTTATAGTGTATACGATATATCCATTTGTGCCAAGTATCCTCATTTGCGGGATCACCAACAAATTCAGATTTTAAAAATTGTTTTTGATTATAATAACCTCTTATAGCAATATCAATTAATTCTAGATCATCAGCTTTTCTAATAAAATTAATAGATTTTTCAGTAAACTTATCAACCAAATCAACCCTGGCTCTTGCTTCTGGTTCTTTTTCTGATTCCGGTATACGATCTTTTATATCGCCTATTTCAGCACGAGCTTGGTCAATGCCTTCAAGTATTTCTTGCATTGGTTGAGCAGCAGCAATTTCAGCTGGAAGTTCTCGTAGAATCTTTTTTGTTTTTTTAGTTCTCTCTGCTATTTTTCCAGTTGCCTCAGCAGCTTTCTCTAAAACAGGAAGAAGAGGTTTAGTTGTCTCTGTAATAGGTTTAAATAATTGTTTTGTATCCTCTTCAAATTCAACATGAGATTCTTGTCGTTGTTGTAATTGTTGTCGAACAACATCACGAACAGGTAAATATTTTCTAATTGCTTCTAGTCGCTCTCTTGCTAATCTAGCTGAATGAGGTTCTCCGATGACAACCATATTAATAATATTTATACTGACTATTTAATTACAGCAGCAGGCAGGGTGAACGACAAAAATTGAGTGACCCGGCGAGTAAATTAAACGCCTTATAACATAAAAAACAAAAAAATCAAAAATAAAATAACAAAAATGAGCTAACCCAAACGATGTATTATTCGTTTTTCAAACTATATGGTAATAATAAAAGTTAGGAGGTTCGGTTTAGCGTTATTGACCTTATTTTTCAGCCTCTGTAGGAACCTTTATTTTATGAAAAACTTGCTCGAAACCAATTTGTAGGGTTCACCCTGCCTGCTGCTAAGGGAGATTCGTTGGTGAAAATACGAGAATTTTTGCCGATCTGATGTAATATCTTGAGCGAAAATATGAATCTAGTCTTCTCTTACTGATAGACTTCGAGAAAGCTTGCGACTCGGTTGAATGGGACTTGCTGGAGAATGCCCTGAAATATTTTAACTTTGGGGAATCTATTTGTCAGTGATTTAGAGTATTATGCAATAAATCAAATAGTTTCATTAATACATTTATCCCCATTTTTCTATTTGGAGAGAGGTTGTCTCCAGATGAACCCTTTAGTAACCTACTTATTTATAATAGGAATTAAAATTTCTTGCAATGAAACAAAATATAATACAAATATTACAGGCATTCTCTGTAATGAAATGGAGTTAAGATTAAAGCAGTACGCTGAAGACGCTTTCTTATTATTAGACGGTTCTCCTTTGTACTTGAAGACAAGTATGCAGATTTTAAACCCTTTTGCTTCAGTATCAGTCTGCACTGCAATGTTTTTAAATCAAAAGCTATTTGGATTCGAAATTTAAAACAATTCTACTGAAAAAAAAATATGTCTCGAAATTGACATTAACTGGTCAATGTCCAATTTTAGATTACTGAGAGTAAATTTATTTTTCAAATTGGAAGATATATTTGAACGTAATTATCTGACTAAGCTAAAAGAAGTAAAGAAATCGCTCGGCTGGTGGAGCAGAAGAAATTTGTCCCTTATTGGAAAAATTACTTTGTAAAATCCTTGATTTTGCCAAACTTTATTTATCATTTGCTGCTCCATCAAGTCTTCAATCCCATATAGAAAATGAACTGAATACACTATTTTTAAAGTTCATTTGGGATGGCAAAACCGACAGGGTAAAAACAAATACTTTCTTATGGCTTCCTATAATTAAGGGGGTGGGGTTAAATATGAATCACATGCACTCGTTTATGTTTTATATAAAACCTTCATGGATTAGGCGCCTTATACTGAACGAAGATGATTTATGGCACAAACTGGTTTCTGAACAAATATTTGGAGGTTTACTGTTATTAAAAAAAGGAAAACCCAAATTGATAAAGAAATCTCAAAACCAATTAACAAAAATATATTGTGGCGTTATGTTATCTGTGCTTTGTCACAATGGAAAAATGAACCATGGACTATTCAGGAATGCTTGTCTCAAGATGTTCTTAATTTAGTAACTATAGATAATTTTAAATCATGCGCAATGTGGGGAACAAACGGTGTTGTACTTATTAAACACGTTTCTGATGCACAATGATCTCTATTAAGTTTTGATGAAATAAAACAAACAACACAAACTGATAATTTTATACAGTACTTTGCTACTTACCTCAAAGATATCAGTTAAGCTGAAAATGAAAATTAATTTTGAAAGTGGAATTAGTTTTCATGTAATACTCGAACAAACAACTCGCTCCTTAGGATAAGAGCAAAGAATAAATTTATTTATAGAGATCTGATAAGAACCAAGATAAAAAAGCCAAATGGTAGATGTGAAACTTGGTCCAGGCAACTAGGGTGTGCAATTGTTGTAAATGAATGGATCAACTATTTTGTTTTGCTAAACTTCGTACAAAGAACACAAAACTGATTAGCTTTAATTTTAGATATCTACATAGAAATATTTCCACAACCAGGTTTTGAAACAGGGCAATTTAAGTGATAATGATAAATGCACCGTCTGTAAGCAGGAAATAGAACAAATTGAGCACTTATTCAACGAATGTTCAGTTAATGAATGTTTCTTGAAATTATTCGTGGAATGGATCCAAACTTACGATCCAAATTCTAAAATTAAACGAAAAGATGTCTTTATAGGAATTAAAAATTTCGATATCATATCAACTTTCCAATTTTGCTTGCAAAATATGTTATATACAGATTATGTTGTGCATCAAAGATCCCAAATCTTACCTATTATAAAAACTGTGTTATATCATATAGAAGGTTTGAAAAAAAAATGTTTCCAAAGTGAATAACAGAAGTGATGAGCTTAAAAAGTTGACCTTTTTATCGACCTTTGAGTTGAGTTCTTAAATTTTACTTTACTTTCCCATGAAACAAACAAACAGGCAATGTAAAACACCACGGGGTTTGTAAATGAGTGGCGTGGTTCTTTGTATACAATATTTATGAGTGTATTTATATGTTTTTCTGCATGAGTGTGTGTTGTGTCTAAGTAAGGGAACATATCTAAAGATCAGGATGGAAAATAATTTTAAGGTAACGCCCCATACACTCATGCAGGTGGTGATGTAGGGGAACATGTAAAGTTCTGACATCTTATGCTGAATAAAAAAAACTTGACCATATTCCTCGCAATTAACCTGAATGGTAGCATTAATGTCTGTCTTATCACGGTTCTGTACCTTCTCGAATGGAGAAATCAACATTTTTTTATTAGACAAAGGTAAAAAATATGTTACCCTTTATACACACCATTTGTATCCCTCCGTTGAAAAAGATCCTTTATATATTATTCTCACTATCTGATCGTTGTGTCTTTTTACTTGTATTGCTCGTTGTTAATAAACCTATTTGATACATACGTTTTATCATATAACCTTTATTGTGGTGCTATTTAGCCTTTCAGTGCTAGTGTGCCGTAAAATCCACAATCAAATTACTAATGCATTATACCCAAGAGGTCATCATATTATTTTCCCCTTGTATCCCAAGGTAATATTAATTTTAATATTCGCTCTTACCAAGAGAGCCATCATTCCAAGATGGCGGCATAACGTTAATTTACACATTTAGTAAGAGGATCATTTTTTTTATCCAGATCTTCATTTATACTACTTACACAGGATGTGGCTGTCTATTTACACAAGGGTGATGGAAGGCTAGAATCGGAATTCATCAGAAGTGGATTGCCGTAATTTATCACACTGGACGTTTATTCACTTTGGAATGTGAATTTAAAAAGAGACAGATCGAGTATCACGACTGAACCAGCTTCATGTATACTGAACAATTTAATGGTTCGTGTTTTCTTGCAGAGTGTTTTCTTGTGAATCTAATGCTGTTGTATATTTCTTTTATTATTACAAGTAACAATTAATTACTAATTGATGAATCCGCATCTGCCCAGAGAAGAATTCCGGTGAAAGAAGAATGATCACCACCAAATATTTGGGAACCATAACTGACCCTGACCCAGACTCGTTCACCAGCTCTACAATGAAGCGTTGCGCTGAAGCTACCTTGGTCGTAATGAGAATTACCATATGTTCTCCCTTTGCCGATTCCTTCGTGCATAATTTCAGTGGCGGCGATGACATCAGGGGCGTTTAGAATGTTGGTGTAGAAAAAGTAGGTACCAGAAACTGGACATGTCATAATACCTGATGTTTTGTCGTACGCGTTCCCTTCGTTGTAGTCAACCCTATCAAATAGAAGAGATCGCCCGGGCGTTAGTTGTATCGGATTGGAGGTGAACATTGCTGTAAATGCCACTTTACTGGGTATGCTCCTTCTCTCGGTCTTTTCTTCCATCATTATTGCTACAATGATAACAATGCTAACTGAAGTTTGTTTTTCGTCATCTGTATTTAGTATGTAGATTAATACTTTTCAGATAGGTACGGGATAAATGATAAAGCATTCACTAAATATTCGATCTAAATCAGTGTTGCGAGAAACAATGCTTACTGTAAACAAAAGAAAAATTGTTTCCTCCGCTATGCATGTTGCATGATTTAACAAGAGGTGTGTTCATTCTAAAGAAGCCTCTAATCATTCTCCAAATTTCGTCTTCACAAGTTATTTGTGTAATGAAACCTAATGCCAAGTTGAGAGAATCATTAAACAAAAATTTCATTTTTTTTTTTTTACGCGATCTGGCACAACAGCATGTGGAAGTATATTTTGCCAAGGCAAGTAAAATGCAAAAAAATAAAAAATAAAAAAAATAAAAAAATATTACAAAAGTATCTCTTCCGAATCGCGGGAAAGAACGAATTGGATGTAGTGCTGGAATACCGTCAAGACCTATTCCCACCCAAAGAAGAACATCTTTGTTCAGAACCAAACGCTAATGCGTTTATGTATTTTCAATTAGCCATTTGTTCACTTAACATTATCTTAAAAAATTTTAAACACGTAATACAGCTCTTCGTTGTTGAGCTCCAGTTCTGCTTAATTTTAAGAACCCTCTATTGATGTTTCTTGTCATGTATAAAATGATTTTATGACACTAAAGTTTCATATTGTTGAGATATTTAAATATTACAGGGAATATACATATAAACAAATATAGCATGGGTGTGCCGCGCAGTCCTTGAATCTATACAGAAACTTGGACTGAGCATCAATATCGGATACAATGTATGATATGTGATATTAAGTGACAAGTAATGAAAAACAAAGATACCTCCTTCAGTCCGGTTCTTGAACAATACAAATTTTTCGACATTGCCACTCTTTCCAGCCTGACTGAACATCGTGGTTGAAACTGACTTTGGTACCCAAGCATTTTCCGATAATGAATCTACTGCCCTGTCTTCCTTCGTAACGTTTGACTTGGAAAACGATGCAGTTGAGGAACTAGAGCTGTCCTGACTCGCATCACAATTCTTTTTGTTAACCAGATTCTCCAACTCGTATATTTTTTCTTCTGATTTTTCAAGTCTGTTTTGCAGATCTAGCATATGTGACAAGCGTCTTTCGGCATCATCAAGACGCCTCTTTAGTACGGGTATTTCTTCCAGTTTCCTGTCAGATTTACGCACATTTTCTTCCAAGTCCCCGATTCTCTTCAGAAGGATACGGAAAACATTGCTTTCTTCGTCCAATTGCATCACTGAATCCGCCGTGCAAAGAGGTAAAACAATCAAAAGAGTTACAATGGTCAATGGGTGCGTCATTTTTTCAATTTTGTCACCACCGTCGTCAATGTATATTTTGCATAATCTTCACTCCATATTGTATTATCATACAAATCGTGCTCATTGTTCTACATTGCTAACGATAAGAGCATATGTTTATATGGGGCATGATGACCTGTTCCCTTAATTCGTGACTGAATTCGAGACAGAATTCATGAATCAAATGAAGTTTGAGATGGATAAAACTGTCCAAATACTTGTAAACACAGTCGAAGTGTTGAACTATTCGACTCTATCGTTTCGGTAAGATGTTTTTTTTTTCTTCTTCTTTTAACTGGACTATAATGACGCATGAATGAATTAAACGCGGCGCTTATTTTGTGAGATTCAAATATCGTACACACCAACCCGTCGACCATGTTAGTCCGTTTTCTTAGGACAAGATGCTTTAAAACAGGCAGCACCTACATTGAAAAACGCAGTAACGTATGTAATAAATGTATGGGGTTTGATGGCACTTTAGTACAATCCTAGCAATACAATACCGATGGAAGGTTAAGTATAAAAACTATATTGGTAAAAATTGCATTAGGAAGATAATCCTTTTCCAAAGATATACAAACGTAATCCTACAAAATAAAACATAGCATATAAAGATGCTAAAATCCTTCAACGGTATATAAACCTCAAGGTTAGTGTATTTTTCGTTGTTAAAAGTTATAATTTAGGTTCACAATTCTTGATGTCAAAAGCATTCTTGTAAAAGTTCCAAGATTTTCTCTGGCAGGACATCATCATGTAGCTTCTAAATTGGTTTCATTTATAAAACAATTCACTCACTGGGTGAAAGTCGATAAACTCGATAAGAATGACTTCCACTGCCAGTTATGAAACCCTCCCACAATCATGTTTGATCTTTGAGAATTAGACGTTCTCAACAAATTCTCTCGTTTTCCAAAGTAAATAATACGATATCAGAGCCTCCTCCATGTATACAAATTCTATTTTATCAGAGCCTCCTCCATGTATACAAAACGACTCAAAATATGACTCCTCTATGTATACAAACGACTCAAAAGATGGCTCCTCCATGTATGCAAACGACTCAAAAGATGGAGAAAAAGCTGGAGCTGCCATTGCAACACCATTTCGAGTAACGAAAACATTTCTAGCCCTGAAATTACAGCTATACTGAAACCTTTGAACTACATTTGAACCTCCCAAAAATGCTTTATCTTATGTTCTCGTCCTCCCTTTCCTCTCTTAAAGCCATACAAAAGCAGAACATTACAACCTGTCAGCATCTCCAATCATACAGAAACATGATTTGCTTATACAATCTGGTAAAAGTATTTTGTTGACTGCCCTAGTCACCTTAGAATTAAGGGTAATAAAATGGCAGATAAAGCGGCCAAAGTTTCTCTGCACTCGTGTCCATAATCTGGCTTTTTATTAGGACTCTATGGTCTTAAATTAAGTAATAAGAAAGAGTGAGAAGCAACAATCTTTGCAAAATTCAAAAAATAATTTATACAGACGTGAAAATGTTAAAAGGAACATACGGTATAGCGAATTATATCCCAATTACTAAGACAAGTCCTAATAAAGTTCTGAATAATCTTTAGTGGTATTCCAAATAATTTCCAACGCTGAAAGTGCCGATATGCCTGCTGTGGCCGGTAGTTTCTAATTTATTAATATACTAATGACCTGAATTGTAATGATGTGCCAACAATCTTTTGTTGAACCACAGTAATATATTCAAAGGTTTCCTTGTTTTGACGTCGCTATAATTTCCTGCTAATGTCTCATTCCAGGAATATTATTGAGTACTTTGTATTTCCAGGGAAAAATAATAATTTCACCAAATCAAATTTGAATACAACAATATAAATGATTTGTGCCCAGATGTTATCGTAGGAATAAACAAGTTTTCAGTAAAAAAGATTTTTTTTTTTTTTAAAAACTGAGACACAAGAGAATAACTAGGATGAGGATGAACATTTCATTTCTAAAACAATCGGAGTAATAATTAGGTTTATTACAAAAATTATAATAAAGAACATGGTAAACACAATATCCTTGACTCAGACCAAGATAAATGTTTACTATTTGATAATGATCCTAATATTAAACCCACACTTACAGTGAAAATATTAGCTATGCATTAGTTGTTTACAGAATATTAAAATAAACCCCAATGATTCTGGTCAGGTGGACAAAGAACTTGATTTTTGACAAGGTCGGCTACAAAATATAATTTTACATAACCCATGGCATATAATAAATAAAAAAAACCCTAACAAGCAATGAAACAAATGCAATTAAATATTCATAACACTTTAAATACTGTGTAAATCAGTATGTTCTTCTCACTTAGCAAAATATGTGGAATGAAAACTCCACAAATAAGCTTAAGAACATCAAATCCACCAATGGATATTGTGATCCGCAATATTGAAGAAATCGCGGATATTATTTGATATTGTGCTAATCACGAAACGGACACAAATACATAACCTATGCATACTTATTACATGTTCATTATTTCTCAGTTATCTTTACATTGTCAGAATCGTGCAGTATAGTTCCATACTGCATTGCTTCTTACTATAAAACACGCGTATCTTTAAATCAGTATCGTGTGTTATGAACTACTTTGATCGTAAGCAAGCAATGTATGCTCATGTAAGAGATACCCGAGCTTTGATTTATTAGATGTATCTGTGGATGAACTAGACAAGCTGCTTGGGCCATCTGAAATGATAACGTTGATGTGGTTGAGTTCACTGAGTCACAAAAGAAACTTTCAAGAAAGCAAACTACTGACTGTGATATACGATCCGTCCACAACAAACGTGAGACACGCAGTATTGACTGACAATACCATTCTGATCATTTAAACAGTTATTGAGGAGACATGTTCATAACAATTCGAAAATCACTTGGTTCGGACTATGACCCGTGTTCTCACGGGTCTATAAAATTAGCATAGGAAGGCATATTAAGGCCAAGGGCTATCCCGTCTCGATCAGATACGTCCCATTTTACAAGTCTTTCCAAACTCTAAATTCGAAAATAAAACGCAGATGAAGAAGGCGGGTTTTGGTAAAATAAAAAAAAAATAAAAAAATAAAAAAAAATAAAAAAAAAATAAAAAACAAGAGCCTCAAAGCCAGTAAGACAAGACGACAAAAATGTCATATTTCCGACGGCAAAATGGACTGTCACAACGCAGCTGCTTTGCAATTTTCTCTGTTTTACTTTTTGAGACAAAGTTTGGACTTAAAGTAGCGATAGAAGTCGTCCAGGTAATGTAAATAGCTGTAGTCAGTCCAACAAAGAGCATGCAAGTGACAGAGCATAAACTAAGGTCGTCTTTAGCTGGTAATAACGATGGCAATAAATATACATACTGCTTTTCCATGTTGAAGTTCATCAAATGAACTTTCTTAGTTATTTCTGCCAATCAGAATTATAGGTTCCAAACAATGATCCACACCTCGAAATTGTACACTAATTTCGACCACATTTCCAACAGAAATCACATTCTTCTTACTGCACTCAAACGAAATGAATGTGAAATTCACTAGCAAACAATATTTAATCCTGCGTCTTTTTGAGAATTTCAATTAAAAGAATTCATATTTTGTTCCAACATTGTGATTCCAAACAATCAATGACAGAATAAGAACACAAGTGCAGTTGCATCAAGACCAGTCAGCTAATTAATCCAGTCAATGTGTATTAATTCACAATATGACACGCAATTTCAGTTTTAAGTAGACCAACACGAGATTTCAAGTTCAGAAGCTGCTGGGCTGTGCTAAGTGCGCATGAATACTGTTACTGTGTTTTTTGTTGAAATACGTTTGTGTGGTTACTTTGGAATCCAGATGAAATTCAATTGCTTTGTATCTTTTAGCGTGTTCTTTTCATTATTCAGGCTTAGGCAGAAAGCGAAATGAGTATATAATAAAAAGATTACTAGATTTGTATGGAAAGATATGAACTCTTTTTTTCTGAGTAATACTTCACTCTTAACGTCGTGTAGTATAGCTCAGAAAACTTGTTCATATTTTCCAATACAAATGCAGTAACCTATAATTCATGAAGGATGAACCACAACACGAGTGCATACCTGTCAGTGTCTACTGACAGTGGAATACATTTTTGTCGAGCGTGTTGACTGCCACATCCCGTGGGACCGAAGTTTTTGAAAATCCTTTACTCTTTGATGAAATTCGGATATATTACAATTTTAACTGTATAATTTAAGGACTTTGTCTTTTTTTGTTTTAGATACCGTTTACAGAGTTTTAACATATTCATCCTTTAACTTTTATCACTTAGTATCGTACGTTTGTTCTTTACTAACGCGTTATTACACGGGGGGGGGGGAGTGGGATTTTTAAAATATTTTTTATTGACAAGAACATTAGTTATAATTTACACCATATATCCAGTACTGTGCTGACATCCCATTAAACCTTACAGCTGCTATTACGTTATTACCGTTAATACCAATGAGTAATACAGAATATTTAATTCTAGTTTTTCGGCGCATGCGTTTCTCTTAGGTTTGTAAGACCTTCGGAGTGCAAATGGAATCCGAAAAAAAATGATGGGCTTTATTGCGTGTGCAGGTTTCTATGAAGTTCACACATTTAAATATGGCTGCAAAATCTGCGGTAAAACATGTGGGTCTGTCCGGAAATCGGATAGAGATGGTGCGGTCCGGTGTTGCAACGGTTGTTCCAACCTATGTCTCCATTTTCCGATCTCTGTATACATGGATGTATGACTATAACAGGAGACTCTGATTTCATTCAGCTTACTCTGGAATACAAGAGAATTCGTACACGGTCTTGTTTAATGCCAAAGATCAAATATTATTGTAAGGGGTTTAAATAACCGTTGCACTAATTTAGGAATAGAGACATTTTTACTGTTAGCAACATGGAATTTTGCTGATTTTATGTATGGACGAATTTGTATAATAAAACATTGAACTAAATTTGGTTTCAAAAAGGTGTAAGGTTTGCATGTTGGGTCTGAAGACGACATTATATGCAGAACTAGATGGATTTGACGATAGTTTGATAGTTTGCTGTGGAGCCTATTTCGTTTGAGATAAAATGAAGATTAATTTGCGACAACATAGAACCATCCTAGAGTGGACGTTCTAAATGTTCCATACAAAGTTAGCGTCCCTGACTGCACATCTTATCAAACAAGTGCAGTTAAGATTATTGAGTTGAGTCGTACACAATCAAGCCGTAGTCAAGATTTGATCGTAATAAAGTCCTGTATAAGTCGAGTAAGTCTTTCCGTCCTCCTCATCAATCTGCGTTTGCCAGTACTTGTATTGAGTCCAAAGCTTTTTTTTTTTAAAATTTTGTTGCGGACGTATGGAACAGTATCAAAGTTTATGGTAAACGATCAGTCCTACTGGTTTGGTCTCATCCACAATAGGAATAAGCAAACCGTCATGATAGTCTGCATACAAACATTTATAGATTTCGATCAATTTAGCCTGCTTTCATCAGACTATTTCTGAACTCATTTGAAAGATATCCGAAGCTGGGGTTTACTTGTATGCATACTTTTTAATCTATAGCGGATCAAAAGGCTGACGACGTTTAGCGAACACTCATTTTCTTGATCAAGGCATATCCCTGTATTTTTCATTTTGATGTTAAATAGGGTAACTAGCAATAAGGTGTCCTAAAAGTAAATCCATATCCTGAAGATATCTTTTAGAAAGAGTGAGACCTACCTCAGCTTGGACATGTGTTTCCCTGAAGAAATTCAACACAAGGATAGGTGGACATGCCTTTAGACTTGTCTTGAATCGGTCATATAAGCTCTACTTTAAGTAATGTGTCAAGTCTGACTATACATTTAATTGTGCCTTTCTGCTCGATAGTAATTGTTTTATTCGAGATAGCAGAGGAGTCTGTCATTATATGAGGCGTATAAAAGTGGATTAAAATATTTTTTTTTTTTAATTATAGAAGTCCATAAATCAATTATACAGTTTATAAATCCAATTTTGCATTTCATATATTTAATTTACCACAACATAGGTCACATTTACTACTAACATGTTCAGTTGCCCTGTTTATATATATATATATATATATATATATATATATATATATAT